>NDXB01008840.1:7692-97156 GCA_002631895.1 Agapornis roseicollis
TGTTGTCTGTCTGTAGTGCCCAGCAGGATGCAGTGTTTGAACTGGTTTCCATGGGATTTAATGTGGCTCTGTGGTACACAAAATATGCATCAAGACTCGCTGGAAAAGAAGAGTAAGTGTTTTTCTTTTCTTAGTAATTCCATTGCAGCAATATTCCACCCCAAAAATTAGCAGGTTCTGAGTTTTGACTGTTATAGTGCAAGTCTGTCTGAGACAGTAGGAGTTCAAGGAGGCAGCTGGACTTCATTCATGTGCTGTAATGTCCAAGTGCACTTCTGTCCCTTCTTGCATACCATGACTGTGGTATAGAAAAAGTGTCAGTTCTGAATAAACCCTTCATCATTCCTGCTCTGAGTGCCCAGATACAAAATGAGGATTCTCAGAATTACAGCTCTCTGACTTTTAGCCCTACAGAGTTCTAAAGCTTTTGCCTTTTTAACACTTGAGGTTACTTTTACCTTGAAAGTCATTAGAAGGTCTCACATTTCTTTTTTTCAAGTGAGTTCTATTTGACTATTTAATGATGAGACACTGTAAAAAAAACTTCTTTACCATGAGGGTAGTGCAGCAGCAGAGTCAGTGGGCTCTCCATTCATGAGGGATTCATCTAGACAAAGCCATAACTGACCTGATCTACTGTTGTCTGTAGTTCTCCAAAAGTGGGAGGTGGGACTAAATGACACCTAGAGGTCCTTTCTAACCAAGATTTCATCCATTTATTCTGTATTCTTAGTATAACAGAAGATGAAGCAAAAGACGTCCACAGAAGNGCAGCAGGATAGGTTACTTGCAGAGTCAGTGGGCTCTCCATTCATGAGGGATTCATCTAGACAAAGCCATAACTGACCTGATCTACTGTTGTCTGTAGTTCTCCAAAAGTGGGAGGTGGGACTAAATGACACCTAGAGGTCCTTTCTAACCAAGATTTCATCCATTTATTCTGTATTCTTAGTATAACAGAAGATGAAGCAAAAGACGTCCACAGAAGCCTGAAGATAGCAGCTGGGATCTTTAAGCACTTGAAGGTAGAAAAACTGTCTTTGCTGTCTGTTCTGTAAGTTGTTTCCAAGCACCTGACTTTGTCTTAGAAAAGGATTTGCTTTTCTGACAAGGTTACAGAACAAACAAATACCTCAGACTATCTGAATGATACAAGAAAATAAAAAGACATGCTGTGCAACACTCAATCCTTGCTACTCTTTCCCAGTGGCAGTGGAAGAGTAACACCCAATAGCACATGCACAGTGCAGCCATCTGTCCTGGGACCTTCACTCCGTGTCACATCCATGCAGGAATAAGAGACTTGCTTTGCATTGGCAGCTGTGGTATTAAGCCCAAACTAACTTTGGGACTTGCTTTGTCCTTAGGAAAGTCACATTCCAAAACTGATTACACCTGTAGAAAAGGGAAGAGATTTAGAAGCTCGACTTATTGACTCGTACATCATCCAGTGCCAAGCTGAAGCTCAAGAAGGTAACTTCAAATCTGTGTTTGTTGGGGTGGGAAATGACAGTCTTCATGGGTTACTTTGGTGTCTTATGAAGTCCGCTTGGCAGCAATGTCTGGTTTTAATTCTCCTGAAGTACTGTGGCTTAGTGGGGTGGGTTGCTTTTAAAGAAACTTCAGTTACAATTGTAGGAGGAAACTGCCAAAAATCAGTCTGATATTACACATGTAACCAGTTTGGAAGACCTTGTGTGTGACATTCCTTCCCTCTTCATTTTTCCTTTCCTGCAGTTTCTTCACCACCATGGTTGCCTAACGTAAATTCCTAGTGCCTTTAAAAAAATACTTGCAGCTTGTTTACTATGCAGCCTTCAGACTAACTTCCCTCCAGCTTTTCTATGAATTTGGAAACATTCTATCCAAGAAACAATCTGTCTTTATTTTGCAGTTTGCTTGACTGCACAGTACTTGTTCTCTGCTCATGCAGGGGGTTTAGAACACTAAATACCTTTCCTCTGATGTGACATCTTCGATTAATCTTTAATACTCTGCTATGAAACTTCCTTTTTCAGTGACAATTGCTCGGGCTATTGAACTGAAGCATAATCCAGGGCTAATAGCTGCTCTTGCTTATGAAACAGCTAACTTCTACCAAAAAGCTGGTGAGTGTCTTGTTTTGTATCCTTAGTGACCTGGTTTATGCATTCTTGCCAGCAGACATACTCTACCCGCCCATCAGTTGTGATATGAACACTGTTTCTCAGTGGACATGCTTTATGTATTTAGCTTCTATTTAGCCCATTTAAGGCTTCAGTTATCAGTGTAACAGATATATCTTGATAAGGCATTTTGGTTTTGGTGAAATCCTTTTCTGTAGCTAATGGCAGGAAATGTTTGTGAGGGGAGACAGAAGACTGAGTAACGTCTTGATATATAATAGCTGTGAACAAGTAACTTGATATAAATGGAGTGTGTTTCAGCTACCTTTGGGCAGCACATGATGATGCAGACTGTAAAGTGTGTGTAATGCAGGTTAATTATGTACATACTTCCGGATGAGTGAGCTGATCTGTGGCTTTACTGAGGCAAGTAGGAACACTGCAGAAAAATGGGAGCCAATATAAGAGATGGAATATTGTAGCATATGTAGGCTTTTGTAAGTCACTAGTTGAAATAAAACTAGGAACAAGCTTTGAAATGCTGCCTAAAAGTACTTGGGAGAAGTAGCCTTCCAAACTTATTGAATGGCAGTTTCAGGGATTCCAGGGACAACTGCATGATAGCTCAATAAACTGCATGCTTTTGGTTTTTCTTATAGTTTCTCTGTGGTTTTGCAGAAGTAATTTATGTCACTTGTTGCTGGTGACTTTAAGATCTGTTGCTGAGTTAAAGAGTTCTGGTCTTTGGGGGGTGTGTGTGATTTTTTTTCTTTTTGGAAATATCTTAAAGAATAATTTGACATATGTGTTATAGACCAAACATTATCCAGTTTGGATGCTACCTATGCAGGAAAATGGAGGAAGTACTTAAACTTGAAGAACAGTTTCTATATGGCCTATGTAAGTACTTTGCTTGACAGCTGCCACAGCTTTTAATGTTGTCCTAAGGACTGGGTAGGGAATAGGGGCTTAAGTGCTGCCTTAACTTTCTTTCTATGCTGTGAAGGGAAACAGGGCAATGTTGATGGTGTTTGAAGTGGTTCATGGAGCCAAGTGAAGTTACTGCAATATGGAATTAATTGTGATCCCATATTGTTTAGTAAAGCAGTTCAGGTTGAGTGTAATACTGCTGTTCCATTGTCTGCATCACAATCTAACTGATCATCTTTTTGAATGTCCTGAATGAAACTGCATTAAGCAAGGTCAGGTACCATTCCAAGTGCTCTCCCTTTGAGAGTGACTGATCTCTCAGCAAGTGCAGTGCCTCTCTTGGGATCATCAGCTGCTCAGTTTGCTGTTTATTTCTTGTTGCCTGCCACAACCTGTAACCGGCCTTTTTCACACTGTAATAAAGGCCCAAACTAAGCTGTTAACACAGTTGTCTTTCTCTTACACAGCTGAACCTGTATTTCAAAGCCGCTTGCCTTATTAGCAAGTTTGAGAGGTGAGGGAGGCTCAGAGCTGTGGTACTTTTCCGTTCTTTTTAATTTGTAATATGGGCAATGGTAGATTTAGGTAACACTTGCAATACTGTGATAACAGAGTAATTAAAGGAAGGAATGCAAGGTAGGCATTAGTTCATGGGATTGTTTCTTTACCTATGGTATTTAGTATTTAAATTCAACAGTTCCTGATAATGGAAAAGAGGCAGTTCAGTTCTCACTGGAATACAGTACAATATTCAAGTTAAGTGTAAAGGAATGGGACTTTCTGGGCTGGAAGAGTTATTTGGACTATGGCAAAATATCTCAAGCAGCAGAATGCTTCGTCACTTCTGGCTCAGTGATGTTTGTTTCAGGTTTGGGTTTTGACTGTTCAGGTTGTTTTTAGTCTTTGCTTTGTAGACGTGACTGGGTTTCATCCTCTTTCTGTGATGGGGCTTGATAAAACCACAGAATCAACTAGGTTGGAAATACCTTTAAGATCATCAAGTCCAACCATTACACCAGGATCAGGGTGCACACTGGTACAACAAGAAAGAGGTTTGAACTAGACCGTATACTAGTGCTTTTGGTAAAAGAGTTCAAAGACTCTCATCTAGACTTGACAGAGCTTGCACCGTACCTACCTCATGGTGTTTATGTTGAATGCATTGTTCAGTGAATGCTGCTTTGATTTGCAATCCCGAATTGTCAGCTATCTGCAAGGAATGGCAGCTTCAAAGAACTGCAACTCTGAAGTAAAGAAGAGCAGAAGTGAATTGGTGCAGGAAGTGCCTGTGGTGCTGGTAATGATTTTGTCCTCTCCCATTAGGCATATTGTTACCATGGTCAGACTCTACTGGCAAGTGATAAATGTGGGGAAGCAATCAGATCTCTGCAGGAATCAGAGAAATGTAAGTGTGATTGAGACTGGATTGTGGGATCTAATAATGACATGCCTGGTTTATTTTGCTGTATCCTGTTTATTTTGGTCTCCCATAAACTTAAGGTTTTTATCTGTCACCTGATGAAAATCCAGCACGATTTTGAATGGAGACAATGTATTCTTTCCTGTGTCTTACCAAAGACTGTTCATAACAGTGCTTCAGAAAATACCATCTTCGCTTCTCAGCCTGTTAGAGACTGGCTCTGAGCTGCCTGCAGTGCAGCATGAGAACCACTTGTCTGGTACTGATGGATGTTAAGCTACTGCAGTGTTTTCTGCTGTGGAGGTTGCTCTGTCTTACATTAAATAGTAAATCTAGATCATGATTGTTTGGTAGATTAAGGGAAGTTAGCAGTAGCTCAGTGTCTCTTCAAAGCTATTGCATCAGCCTGCACTGCATAACTTTACCACATTGTATAAAAAATGCTAAAATCATCACATGAGAAACCTTTAATATTAATTTCAAAAATAAATTAAGAATTTACTAGGACCAGTTAAGTTGGATTACTTGCAGTAAACCAAATACTGTGGTTTTTACTATGCCTGTTCTTCACAGAAGAGTGTTTCCTTGCCCACTCAATATTGACTGCTGTTTATTTTGGGGCATCACCTGTGTGTGGACACCTTCATTCCTTCTCTTTTTCCCTACCATGGTACACAGTTCCTGGGCTTAGTGTTGCATTTTGCCTCCTGTGGAAGAGTGGTTTCTTGCATCTTCCTACCCAAAAAGCTATCTCTTGTTTTTTCCTGTTCCTAGTCACTTTTTGAATGCAATAAATCTTGGCTGAAAGTGCTGCCTTTGAGCTAGTTTATTTTTGTTTCTAAGAAGCAAAAAGCCTAAATGGATTCTGATATCTCCTAAAACTGAAGCACTGTAGATCAGAACCCTGATTTAATAAAGTCATGTGAATGATTTTTATTACATTTCTTTCTTGCAAAGTTTTTGCCAAGGCTGAAGCATTGTGCAAAGAATATGGAGAAACCAAAGGGCCTGGGACTACTGCCAAACCTTCTGGACATCTCTTCTTCAGGAAGTTGGGAAGTTTGATTAAGAACACACTAGAAAAATGCCAGAGAGAGAATGGGTTCATGTAAGTAATTTATGGTTTGATGCAGTGCTCTGTATGAACTGTTATTACCTCCTTTGCCTTTATTTCAAGATACGATGGTAACTTTTACTCTCCAGTTCTTACATTCCTTTAGGGCATGGCATGTAACTTAAAACAGATTTGCTGTGGGTCTGTGCTGTCACCTTCTGTGTTCTGTGCCAGTTCAGCAGGGCAGGTTGGACTGACATAGAGAGGTTAAGTGGTTTTCTTCCGTCATTCCTCAGCCACTTTGTTTCATTTCCTTCTACACCAGCGAGAGTCCTGCAGAGGTTGTTGTGTTGCTCTAATGTTCTCTTCCCAGCTGCTGGGACCTAGTAGGCAAAAGAGGACAGAAGGGAAATGGAGAAGAGACTTATCTGCTTCTGCTTTGCTACAGGGAAGCAAACACATGCTTTCGGTGAAGAGCATGCTTTAGGGCGCTAGGAGCTTTACTAGGCCAAGTATAATTAATATTGTGAATAGGGCTTTCTGTTAGTTAATGCCCCTTCCAAAAAGAGTTTGGAAGCAGATTAAAATAGCAAGATTAGCTGGGCTTTAGAATTCTTTTGCTCGTTTCTTTCTCCCTTCTCTTGCTCTTGTGATTTAGTATTCCATAATAGTTTTGTTATTTCCCCTGTTACGGTATTTAAAGTCCTGCATAATAGGGAATTTGACTAAACAAAAATAGTTGTTAAGTACATGAAGCTGAATTTTATCCTCTCATTCAGGCTTCGTGTTGTACCAAGTCTTTGTGGGTGTTGCAGTGGTGTTGCTATTATGCACTGTGGCACATTAAGGCTGATTGAGGAAAAGAATCATCCTCTTCATCCTCCTTGGGAAGTATCTTAAATCCTCATTTTAACATTCAGCTGGGCACGGTGCTGGGACATCAGGTCTAGGTCATACTTTGCCTCGAAAGGTTGGACCAGATAATTCTTGAGGTTCCTTCCAACCTGGTGTTGTATGACTCCATGTTTTTTAAGGCCTTTTGGAACAAAAGGTGCTTTTCTCGTCAAAATGCTGGGAATAATGGTTATCAAGTAGTGAAAAACCCCACGTGGTTATGAGGGGGTGAAGAATACCAAGAAGGAATTGCTTTTGTTCTTCTGAATCTTGCTGACAGAATGCATGTTGGACAGTACCTTACTAAAGAAAGAGAGCAGCAGTGATGGTCACTGTAAAAACCCAGATTGTTCTTCTTTAGAACTTCAAGCAAGGCTTGCAGAGATGGTGCACTGTGTTTTAACTATATTGCTGTGTTCTGTGACAGCTATTTTCAGAAGGTGCCAGCAGAGGCTCCCCAGCTGGAACTGAAAGCAAACTATGGCTTAGTAGAGCCTGTTCCTTTTGAATTCCCTGCCTTGAACGCACACTGGACTCCTGAAACACTCGCGGCATTTGATCTCACCAAGAGGCCAAAGGATGACACTGTAAGATAGTCTCATGTTCTGTTTTCTTGTTATCTTTATTCTGTGTCTAATGCAGAGTTACTGGTTTGCTTTTCTGCAACATTCCCCAGCTAAGGGTACAGACACAAGGCTACCACCTGAGCTCACATTTTCACTGTGCCAGGAGACAAGTCAGTTAACTTCTGCCACACTGTCAGCATCCGGAAATGAGGAGTCATGGTTTTCTAAGTCCTGAACAGGAGGAAATTCTTAAAGGTGTATAAGATGCTGGAATATTACGGGACTGACTGCTATAGAAGGTTCTGTTTTAGAAAAGGATTCATTTAAGGATGCTGAAATAGAGCATATGTGTCTTTTTCAAGGCTCACTCAAAGCCTTCAGCCTTGAAAATAGAGGCAGCTATTAAATTAGAATATGTAAAGTTAGCTGTGCATAAATACTGTGCAGGCACAGTGGTTTGTACTTGTGGTATTTAGGGTTTTTGTCTTCTTGTTTGCAGGCTAAACCAAAACCAGATGAAGAAGTAAAACCTCTGAAGGAACCAGATATAAAGCCTCAAAAAGACAGTGGATGCCAGATTTCTTAAGTGCCATAAGTGCTATGAATTCACTTTGAAGCTGTATTAATGGGACTCTGGGGCTTTAGTCCTGATCTCCCTTTTTCTGATCCTTCTTTTTTAATTTAGAAGACTAATTTAATTTGCTTTTGTTAGTATGCATCTATCTTGCTTGAGAATGTGGTGGATTTCTAGGAGTTTATTTATATCTGACATATTTTTGGGTTTAGTGGGATATCATAGAATGAATGGGCTTAAATGTTCCTATTGTGCCTCTAGAGAGTTTCTTTTTGTGGGTTTAATTTCTACCCGCAAATAGCAAAGGAAGTATCATGATTGTAACACTTGAGGATGTTTCCATTAAATTATATGCTATATAATGTTAAATTGTGCAAACAAAAGTTTGCATGAACAGTTCTATTTGTCCAGGTTTTGCCACTCAGGCTCATTACCCTGTCGTGTTCAGATTCACCTATATTGGAGTGAGGGAAGAAAATCTGGGGTTGGTTTGTAACACCCTTGTGGTATTTCACAGGACTTGGCAAGCCTTAAGTTCTGTGTAACTGGGGCACAATTTATATTCTTCTGAAATGATTAGTATCTGTTCTTTACAGATTAGGGTTCTTGTATCAGAGTTTGTAGTAAGATACTTCAGCTTGTCTGTCCTTAAGTTAAAGTCCTTTAATATCAAAGTGTATATGAAAGTGATGCAGCAAGTAATACAAATGTGCTTAAAAGCAAAGCTCAGTCAAGACTAAGAAAGAAAGTGTTCTGTAGAACTTGCTTCTCCCATTTCTGCCTTCTTGGAAAATGTGATAACATTCTTTAGTGCTGAGCACTGCAAAACACCCGTGTCAACAAAAAAACAGCTTTCTGATGTGCTGCAAACACAAGAGACTGATGCATACATTGAAGTGAGACCTTGCAGTCTCTGGGTAGCAGTTGCTGCACTTCACTTAACCTGAGAAAGAAACTGAACAGCCTGCAAATGCTCCTGTTTCAACAAAACATGATGGCATATGCACTTACCATGAACTATACTGTAAACACATTCCTCTCTTGGTGCTGTTTGGATTGGTTCATCTTCCACTGTGGTGTAATTCTGTTTCAAATCCTACATAGGACTTAGAGGCCAGGACTTAGCTTAGAGGCCAGCATTGTCGCTCCGTGAAGGCCCATGGAACAAAAGCTTTTGAGGAGGTTAATAGGAAACTCAAAACTCTGGACCAAACTGCAGAATTTGTTGCTGCAAAAGGCAGAGAGGCTCTTAGTGCTGCCTGGCATAGGTGAATCAAATGCAGAACTTACTGTGTCCAGTGATGGATTTTTCTTCCAGCCAGTTTTGCACACAAAATAATTGTAAAATCATCTGAATTCCTTTGGAAGAACTTTCTGTTCTGTAAGGGCTTGGGTGGGTAGAAGATTAGATGAGTATCAAGAAGAATTTATATCTAAAATTCCTCCATTTCTTCTGATATGCTGCACAGGGGGCTGGAATATGGTTTATGAAGAGTTACTCATTTCTGTTCATAACTTTATCCACTGACTTTTTAGTCTTCTTGCATTGTTAAGAGACCAGCTTAGGTTTTGCCAGAATGGAAAGTGGAGCTACTTTGTTTATACAGATTTCAGTTCTGAGAACAGTTAAAGCCGTAGTCATCACCATTTTTTTAGCCTGCCCCTTTAAGGCTCAAGATACAGTTAACTCAGTTTCATAGCTGCTCACTGTTTTTCAGATGCTTGTGCATGTTAATGTGTACATGTCTGAACCTAATTAACTTCCTCTATGCAGACTAAGATGCCAGTTTCCCTCCTCCCCTCATTTTCCCTCCCATCTGCTACAAGTGTAGGCCCTGGGACTCATTTCCAATGAGGCTTTTGCCCATGGGTATAATTCAATATATGAATATCTTAAAACAAAATGAACTGATCATGTCTAAATCATTCCCAAACAACTTCTTAGGAAAGGTTAGTTTTATGTACTTGTAATTCTTTGGACTCTTTTGAACCAAGTGGTTTGTTTGAATCAAGTTCATTGTAAATAGTTTGGGGCATAACCAAGTGGATTATGTCAGATTATGGCATTACTTAAGCCTAGCTGTGTAACCTCTTATGCCGTAGCTGTTTCAGTAAATATGATGTAGTAGTTTAAAAATAGACTAATGGAACAAACTAATTCACTTGACATGTGTTGCTTTTCAAGGCAAACTTTGTTTACTTGTAGTTAAAGTCCTATAGCAAACATTGGATGGTTTTGTCCCAAAATAAGAAGCTGGAGACAGTTTAGTTTGCGAAGTATAGAGAGCTGTGTGTCAATAAGCAGTCTTCTCTTTGGATTTTGTTGGTTAGTGGCAAGAGTAATTGTAAATACTATGTAGATTAACTGCCCAATATATTTAGGAATATGGGTGAATAGACTGGAAGTTCCAGCTAATCTGGAAACATAACAGCCATATTCCTTCTCTTAGGATTTCCTTTAGTAATCTTTAAAAATTAGGTATTTTGAATGGTGACTTTTTAATACTCTAATGCTGCAAGAGCCTGGTTTTGTGGCCTCTCTCTGGTTTTAGAGGCTCTCATGGCTAAACCTGCAAATCTTGTTGGTATAAATAGTCCTTAAAGATTTGTGTCCAGTCTGAACCAGGACAAAACTGCAGCTAAAAAAATTATGGAGTGCTGGGCCCTCTATTTTGTGCTTTAAAAAATGTAGTGATTGCCTTTTAATCTGCTATAAAACAAACCATTGAGGTCTTTGTAAGTTTTCTATTCAAATACCTTTCTCCATGTATTTAAATATACTTCCTCCTTGTTTCGTGTTCCTGGTTTACAGTAGTTAATCTCCATCCAGCATGTGACACTCCAACAATGGAGGGACTGAATTTGCCCCTTGGATGCTGATGTCTGCCTCCCACTGGATTCAGTAGAGGAGTTTTTGCCTGTCAGCCTAAGGATGACGTTTGGTCACTTCAATGTTCAGCATGGATATGTGCTGTGTCTGTAATGGTGGTGGTGGTTCATACTATAAGCAAGCAAGCAGATCCCTGTATCTGTGTAGAATATAGACAACTTTGCACTTTAGAGAGTTCTGGTCTTGCAGTTTTGGAACGATACAATGTGGTTGTAAATTTTATTTCCTGTCACTTTGATTTTGTTGCACTGATTTCAGTACTGTGCTATTGGTAAGACTTTCTATGGGAAACATGACTAAAATGTACTGTTAATTGTCTGTGTATAGAACAAACTCATGAAGCAGATCTTTACCTTTAGTATTGGGGGAACATGAGAGGAGGCCGCAGTTCATCTGCCTTCCATGTCAATGCACAGAAATGAAAGTTTTCTGTCTCTGGGGTGTTAGATTTCATCCCATCCCTGTGTCTAAACTGTTTCAGCATTAACACAAATCCTGCTCATGCTTATTAATTATCTCTAAAAGAGAAGTAATCTGCCTCTAAAGATCATTGCCAAATTGTCATAGCAGCATTGGGGTTTCTTCTTTCTTTTTCCTTCTAACCGGCCCAGTTGAGTAAGGAATAAGGCACAGTGAGTATGACTGGCATGGAAGAGCCCCTGCAGTGGGTACCCGTCTCCAGGTTCTGAGTGCAGTATAAAGAAAAGCTTTTCCACAATGACTTCTGCTTTCACTCAGGTCTTTCCCCGCTGGTGATGCTCTCAGTTTCAACAATGTCTCATGGTAACTAAGGGGACCCTTGATGTAGGAAGGCCTGCCTCCTTTGGTGCCTTCATGGATTACAACCTTGAAGCCATCCTGTGCTCCCAATAATCAGACTTCAGTGGCATCAGCTCCAAGATTGACCATGCAGCCTTATTTTGTGCAGTCACCGTGCAATCTTAAGCTTCATAGTTTGCAGATTTGTGTTTAACCATGAGTTTCAGAATACCAGTTAAAATAAACAATCTCAATGTATCGGGTTGAGTTTCGTCATTCAAAATTTAACATAAAAGGGTTTATCTTGAATGTTACTTTCTCCAATTTAATGCAGATTTAATGACTATAGAGTACTTTATCCTTGCAGTATGCCAAAGGAGGACTTAAAGGAGGAAGACACGTGAATTGAGTGCACATGGAAGTAGTAGCTACAATGAAGCACTTCAAGTCATGAAGCAGGAAGAGAAAAGATGGAATTTCTAAACTTCTGGTTTCTAAAAGTACTTAGGTATGATTTCCTATGCCTGTACAAATTCCTAGTGCTTCCAAAGCTCTCTGACACTGAGATAGTCCCTATACTGTGTGAAGGGGTTATGTGGGAAGTTACTTGCTGGTCACTTCTCTACATTGCCAGCAGGTGGGAACATAGGATTTGTCGGAAGCACCTCTTTCCATATTCAGATGCTTGGTTGGCTTGTTCCATTTGTAGTATAAATACACATAATGTCTTTTAGCCTCTCAAACTTTAGCACAGTTTCTAGCAGAAATAAACAGGCTCTGTTGGACTCTGACTCTTCCTTTCTGAAATAAATCTTCCCTCAACAAGGTCCATTGAAAAAAGTTAGAAGAGGTGTTTCATTCATTCAGTAGAAGTATCTGTAACTGATTCTGTGATACTTCTCCTCCTTCCTACTGATTTAAAGGATTTCAGTTTATACATAGACCTCAGAGAACAATAGTCTGGCTGTCTAAAACTACCTTTTCCTTCATTTTGATCATTCCAAATCATGTTATAGGGATGTGAAGACTGGACCATTTGAGCAATGCTCCATTCCCACTGGAGCATTGGGAATCTGACAGTGTCCTGGATAGAAACTTTCTGACACATTTTCCTCACCAGTTTAGAAACTAAAGTGTTTCTAATTCACAGGGGTTTTTTCCTGACACCTCACTCATCCCTTCAACCATGGAGCCAGCCAAGCATCTGGAAAGAGTTCCTGATTTTAGCATGTAGCTGCAGGGCTGGATTCTTGGTTTTCTTTCCTCCATAAAGACAGTAAGCTTAGCAACAGCAGTCTCTGCTGAAACAGATTTACTCTGAAACAGGTTACCAATTCACACAAAGTCACTGGTGTCTGTTGGGAACTCCTGAAGACCCACAGTTTCCCTCATGTTGGTTTGAAAACAACTGATGAATTCCTTGGAACACTTTGGATTTAAGGAAGCTGATCAACTCCTTGAAAAAGACCTATCTGTCTTATTGTGGGCTTTTCCTAGTCCCTTGCAGGCTGCTTTTTATGCCGTCACTTTCTAAGTGACAGGGAAAAAACACTAGAATTCCATGCTTTATTGCTTTCCTATTTTCTTGTGCATTTGGGCAAGAAGTGAAATAACCACCAAGGATGCTTATAGCTAACAGCATTGGGATAAAGAGGATGAGTGGACACTTCAAACCAGTTTTATAACTGCCTTTACAGATTGTATATAGATGTCTGCACATGGCTTGCTTTGGTTTGTGTTTGCAAGTTTTCTGTTAAAGCCATAAGAAAACGAGACTTGGCTTTCTGAAGGTGAAAAGAGACTCTGAGTAGCAAGTCCTATACTCATTTGTTATCACTAGCTTTGGAGAATGCAAGGCTCAGTGTTGTTACCCTGTTGGAGGAAAAGTCTGCAGGGTTTTTTTGCTAAACTGTGAGTTCTGACAGATCAAAGCTGATGGGAAGCTGAGATAAGTTGTTTGTCTCACACTTCTGTGACTAGCACATTCATGTCATCTGGACTGATGATGTTGCTTAGATTTCTAACTCCATCACAAATCTTACAGCGCTTTTTCCTGAGATTGATGCAAGCTGGCATTCTTGCACTCCTCAGCTGTGTGTGGGGTGTGGGAACTCCTCTGACAGCACAGGCTTTCTGTCTTACATGACTTGCCTTTCTAAAACCACAGCAAACCTTATGGTTTTGCCTTAGTTCTCACAGGCAGCTGGCGTATAAACATACACACAGAAAAGAGATTCTCCCTTGTGCAGCTCAGCTTTCCACCTCATCAGACATACCTAGAAATGAGCAATTCAGAACACCTAGATAGAGTTTTCTGTGAAGAAACAGCTTGAAGAAGTACAGGGATACCAAATGTGGTCTGTTGATTGTTTAATAAACAGGTGATATAGAGGCAGAGCTGTAAAACACACAATAGTCTGGAAGATCAGATGAAGACAAGTGGTGGGATGGCTTTTCATTACTGTTGCAGCATATGGAATCTTCAGGCAACTGAATGCCAGTTAGGACAGAGCTACTGACATCCTGGCAGAGGCCAAAGCGGTCCAGTGGGATTGACTGGCAGAGATCCACTGCTGCTGCTGGGGTGGCCTGAGAAGTGTCAGGAGCTTGTGAGATGGGCCTGTGTTCTTGAGAGCTGTGGAGTCAGCCTAAGGGTTGTCTTCTCTTCTGCTTGTCTTCTGCTGTGGTGGTGAACATCTGTTTGCTGTCAGTTGGCTTATAACAGAAACATGAACCATTTGGGTGAAAAGCTGTCATTCTGGTCTGTGTTTTGTAGCATTTAGCGTGATCTGACTGCAGTCTGTCTGGGAGATCTCTTGCAGAGAAGCTCATTTTAGGTAGGTAATGAGTGAGTTACTGCACTTTTTTGGTGTCAACATATAAGTGGGCACAGAATATCAGTTTCCAGAATAGCTGTTGCTGACTCCTGCTTTCCTGGAAGGTCTGTTCATGATCACAATTTCTTTGTCCTGCACCAGTCAGTGTTTCTTCTGTCCAGGCAACTATTCTTCATCATGGAGGTGTCCACTGAGCTTCTCAGGGATGTCTCAGGACTCTGGCCAAGGAGGTA
This sequence comes from Agapornis roseicollis, assembly GCA_002631895.1. Lineage (NCBI taxonomy): Eukaryota > Metazoa > Chordata > Aves > Psittaciformes > Psittacidae > Agapornis > Agapornis roseicollis. The sequence continues at coordinate 21,955 of NDXB01008840.1, forward strand.
TTCTTCTTTGTCAGTGTGTTTACCCAGTCACCTTTGGGGCAGCTCCTGTTAATCTTTAAGTTCCTCTCATACAAGAGAGTTTCAGTTCCCCTGGTCACCCTGAGGCATTACTTGCATATTCAAATCCCTGTTTCCTGGCTCTCAAAGCCAGACTTGTGGCTGATATTCTAGGTGAAGCCTCACTAGCAGGGTGTGTTGAGTCTTCCCTGTCAGAACCGGACACGCACCTCCTGGTGTCTCCAAGGATCACATCTGTCTAATACAGCCCTGTAGTGGTCTCTAATCCCTTTGCTTCATGCCTCCAGTCTTTCTGTCCCAAGGAATGACTCACCTTGAGTTTCCTGTGTCAATTTTGGTAGCTCCTAGATCTAAGATTGCACTTGCTCTGTTGAATTGCTGCAAAATCTTAAGGTCAGGTATCGTCTCTCTGATACCCAGATCCTCTTCTCTGCTGACAGTACTTCCCCAGTTTTTGCCCTCAGCAGGTTAGTCAATACCTTTCCTCCCCCCCTGCAAAACTATAATACAGTGCATGACAGCACCAGGACAAGAGCACTCTTGAATTTATAAAGAAAACAATAAAATCCCATAGCATATAGTGAAGTTATGGCCACTAAGGGTCAGCAGAGTTTATATTTTGTTGCAAGTTTATGGTTTCTGGTCAACAGCATGAAGTTGGTGCAGGAAGCAGCCCTCAAGATGGCTGCAGAGCACAAACAGTATGCACCCAGGAGAAATACTGCAGCTTTACGATGGGAAAAGCTGTAACAAGGTACATCATTTAATCAGGTTATGCTGTAAAGGACATCTTTGTCATTACTTAAATGGGGGCATCTAGGAGCCCATGCATGCTCTGAGAGCAGGTGAGCAGCTACCTTTCCATAAAGGTCACTGCCAAGGCCATGGAACACTCTCAAACTCAGACAAACTCTGCCTTGTGTTCCAGCAGCTGCTCCGTTCCAGGGCATCTCCCTTTGGTTTTGAATATCTAGAGCCAGCCTTAGTGCGAGCAAAAGAGCAATTTGAAAGAAACAGAAAAACCTGATCATCACACAGGTCAGTAACAACCAGGGTATGTTGGGTATGTTATGAATTTTGTGCAGCATTCACAGTTAGACCAGCATGGCAGAGAGCATTTGCAGAAGAATCAAAATAGGATGGTTCTAATTGAGGATGGACCATTTTGTAATGGTAACTGCATCAGCTCCCCAGGTAGTGGTTGTAATGTTCCTGAATCCTTTCACTAATAGTTTTCATTATTTCATATAGACTATGCTGGCTATATTTCAAGTTCCTCTCTTACCCTATTGGCAAACTATCCTTTTGTCTTTCATGACCTTTTCCTGTACTTTACTGTTGCTGTGCCTGCCCTTAGCTTTTCCATCCGTAGACTAAACACTACGACCCCTTTGCATCTTTCTGCCTTAGTCTTAGTTCCTGAGCTACTTACTTGTTGCTGTCCTCTGGACTTCCTCTCATTTCTCCACATGCTTTTCAAATGCTGTCATGGGCAAAACAGAACAGAAGACTCCAGCTGGGCCTCACCAAGACAGAGTAGTACAGATCTGCTACCTAAGCAGCTGTTTCCCGTCTTGACTAAGGGCAGATTTCCTTGCATCCTGGCAGGGGAGTTGGAACTAGATGATAAGGTCCTTTCCAACCCTAACTATTCTATGATTCTATTTGTTTTATAGAAATTCTTTTGAATTTATTCCTATTTTCTATGATACTCTTAGTTGTTTGCAAAAAATATATTCGCAGATACATGTATTGCACCAACACATTCACTGATGAAAATACTAACCATAAATGTTCAGCGCAGAGCCCTGCTTAGTTTTTCCCCGTGCTGAGAGTGAAATAGTAGTTAATTTCCTAAGAAAGGTCAGAGCCATGGCTGACCTTTCTGCTTTTGAAGAACGTGAAGCTACTTGATGTTATTGCATCCTCTCACATTAAATGTACTTTTTGCTGCCAGTGGTGTTAAGCATCACATAAACATCACATCTCCATATATAGCATTATGTCAGATGCTTAGGTTAATTTTTGTTTAGCACCGTGTGATGTACTGATTATAAATAATGCAATTACATTGCAGTTAGACATCAAAAAGCAACTTATGATGGCAAAATCAGTTAAGCAAAAAAGTATGAATAGCTCCATGAAAGCTTAATTCAGTCCCCTGTCCTTATGCAGCATGACAGGCTTCAATTACATCACTTTTCTAGAGGACTTCACACATGGAATATTTACTCATTCAAGACAGCATGGTCTATTTTCAATGTATTTTATATACCTGTGCAGTCTGTCCTCTTTTATTTGCTGCGCAACATGGGCATGTAGTACAGAATGGGGACTTGTTCATCTCCTGGGTTCTTGAGGAGAGCTGATAGATGAGTGTTTGAATGCTCTGCAATGTCATTTTTTTACAGAATAAAGGCAGCAGTCAAGATTGTCAGCAGACAGCTAACTTAGAGTATCCAGCTAGAAATATCATGGGACACTTAGCATGCTACACTGTGGGTAGTGTTCCTATTGCGTGCATCTGTAGAAAGTGTGAATGCTCAACACTCCTGCCAAAGGATGGCAAGTGTTTGGAACCAGAGCCCAGCAAGCATCCATCATGCAGCTATCAGCTACCAGGATTCACACAGGTATCCTATGGGAGCTGTAGGGCAGGGGCTGCCCTGGTGCCGAACTCTCTGTGTCACCCTTCAGCTGCATTTGTTGTAAACCCATCTTTTGTTCCTTCTCATTCCTCAGACTCTTCATTCACATATTCCAAGCTCTCCATGACCGAGGATGGGGTCCTACAGACAACAGCTTTTCTTGCCCTGCAATCCTGACCAGCTCCACAGGCAGTGCACCAAAGTTTTCTTTCTCCAACTAATAAGAAGGGTACTTACAGAGGGAAAATGATATATGAGCATAGTGTATACCGTCCCTTTTCAATTATCCAACATAAATAGAGCATTTAATGAAAAAATATAGTGAAGAAACCTCCAAGGCACGTGTCCTAACTTTGAACTCGTATATTTGGGTAGTGGGCAAATGTTCAGAGGTACAGCAAAAGCTGAACCAGTGACCACCTCTTTATCTCAAGACTTCGAAAGGTTCTTGTTCCTCTGTGATTTACAGCAGTGAAGCCAACAAAGAATTGTTTTAACGTGGACTACAGAAAAAATGTTATTTTATTCCTACCTGTGTTTTCAAGCATTTGGAAGTCCTTTTCTTCCCCACATGGGACAAAATACTTCAATACTAACAGCAGATTATCAGCAATTGAAAATAAAGGTCACTGACGTTTATTGGAAACTTCATTAATGCATTGCAGTCATTGTGACCTACAATCTGTTATGTTAATTGGTAGGCAGCAAGTTGATTTTTCAGCTAGATCTGTTGGGGTTTTATGAAAAGGACCTGAGATTGGACCAGCTGATTTGGAGAAAACTCCGGGAACACACTTGCCAACAAAGTTTTCGAGCTGACAAGCAGGTATTCCTTATTGCGGCTCCGGGAAACACGGGGGATAGCTCCTCCTAACATGTGTCCCCATATTGCTACATAAGCCATCCTTATATAGTCCCTGGGCATACATACGTATTCATGAGGCTACATATGGATCACATCATTTTCCATAAAGTTTCCCACATGCGTACAGAATTGTGGTAGGGGTCTCTGAGGGTCCTTTACTTCTTCCAACAATCTTCGTCACTCCTGGCAGCCTTTGAAGCATGCGCAGTAGATGTTTATGCCAGTCTAATTGGTTCGTTAGCACCAGAGACATAATAATCCTTCTATCCTCCTACTTATCAGTTAGGTTAACTGTAGCCCATCCTGGACACCTGCCATTCCCAGATACTCCTTATCCCTGTGTCCTGTTCTTCTAGACTGTTTTTCTTAAAACTATGTCAACTATAATGATTTGTCTTGTATAAGAATTCTCAGCATGTTCTCTAGCTGTACTCTATTTTTTTTTCTATATATCATGCACCTCAGTAATTTTCCATTGCTGCTGTTACAAAGCCATCAAACTTAACATTACTTAAAACTAATCCTAAAGGTTTACATATTGCATTTTGTGATTTTGTGCCCCCCTTGCTTCACAGCATAACTGAAGAGAGAGCATGGTGCACAAGTAGGAGGGTGTAAGGACCGGTGAAGCAGGAAGAACTGGCTGAGGGACAGGAAGTGAGGCCATAAAGAAAAGGGGTTGAAGCAATAACTGCTGCAAGAACACTGTCTGAAAAAGCTGACAGGATTGCGTGGGCTGAGGTTTACTCCAGGTGAGGTCTGTCAGCTTGACATAGGCAGGGCAGTGCTGCATCTGGAAAGGTGGGGCCTGTAAGCACTTGCAATCAGTCAATTTTCCTCAGCAACCTCCTAAGATATAAAAGATGCCAGTTCCATTTCTCAGCCCCTACACAGAGCAAGGCAGGTGTACATAAGGAGGTGGAAGCGGATGTTCTGAGGTAGTAGCGAGGTCACGTAATGAATTAAACTGAGGTGAATCTGTGTAATTGAAGCATAGTCTGGGGGAAATGTTCTGTGCAGGGAATGGCTATCCCAGAAATGCTGGATTATGAAGGAGGTTTCTCAAGCAAGGAGAAGATTTTCACTAAGTGAATTGTGCCTTATGTCATCTCATTGGCTGATTCTTTGTGTTCATATGGAGGATTGCTCCACAGAGTTTTCTGCCATCCTGTAAAATGCCTGTTGCAAAAAGCCCTTTCACAGGAGGAGGGTGTACCAGTTATTACTAGCCTTTTGGGTTTTTTCAGTTTGTGAATCCCTTGCAAGGACAGTTGCCATGTTTTTTTGGATTCAACCAACCTAGATGCAAATATACAGAAGAGGAATACAACAGGACACAGGACCAGCTAAATAAGATCTGTATCTTGCTTAGGAGAAAGGAGAGGATGCGCTTCATCAGGCTTTATTTAAACTCCGCTATTATGCTTTATGCCACAGAAGATGTTAAAAGCTGATTTCAGCCCTGAAAAATCTACTGTTAGACCAAATTTGTCTCTGTAATACTTCATTTACTGTCTTACTTAAAGCTATTTGAAAGCTTTAGTAAAGCTTTGTGTATGATTGTTAGTTTATGTGTCCTATTATACACACCGGTCCTCCGGGACTGTACATTGTGAAGTTGCCGCATTTAAGCTGGATTTTGATTGTAAATGATATTTGAAAGTGAACAATCAAGAAGTCAAGACAACTTTAGGAGTTTTATTCCCCAAACTGATGAGGTGGAGGTGCATGGCAAAAGTGATGTGGGTGCACAGCCAGATTGTTGACTTCTGTCAGTTCAGTAGCAGAACCAGAAATCAATGTTGGTCTAAGCTTTGGGGACAAATACTGGCCCCACTTCTGGGGCCAAAGTATTGGGTTAGCAGTGCCTCCTAAGGAAAAATCTTAAGAAATAGCAAATCTTAAAATCTTTAGAAAGAGAGGAGCACCTTAGAAAACTTTTTCTAACCACAGAAGAATCTTGGGAATATGAGCGATATAAAACTCCTCCCCAAAACCAACTTATAAGGTGTTTTTCTGTTACCAGCTCACTGAAGGTCTCTTAAAGTGCATCGCTTTGTTGCAGCACTCCTGGTTTTATTAGTGTTGGCTGTTGGGTGATCCAGCTGAACAATGTAATGTAACTCCAATTATCCCTTACTAATTCCTGCCAAGAAGAAAATAACCTCCCCTGCTTTGTTATGCAGAAAGGCTGGTTATTGATGGAGGTGACAATGGTTATTGTACTGGGCATTTAGGTGATGAAAGGTGTGCTTCTTGAGGAAACCCTGCAGAGATATCAACCAGGTGAAATTTGGATGAAAACTGGGGGGAAGTCGAGTTTTTCTAGTAATAAAATTCTACAGAAAAGATGGGATTTGTTTAAATGTGAAGCTAGAAGATTGCAAACTCATTTTAAGTTCACTTCGCATTGCTGAGGGATGCCTATAAGTGAAGGGACCATGAAAGTTGTTGATAAGGTCTAAACTTGTATTTCAAGTTCTAATTAGTTAGTTTTACACCGAATTTTAACTTTATGGATTAATCAAGCATGAGCTCTTGCAATTTAAGCACACCGCAACTTCCCTGAAGGCCTGAAGTACCAGCTTGTGCCAGTTGGTTCTTTAAAGTGACTGTCTACTTTAAGAAGGGATACGTAAAAATGCCCTGGCAGCATATTCTGAGCTCTTCTACTTGAGCTTGATTCTTGCTCATCAAATGCTATTCTTATTTCTCTTTAACAGTCTTAAATTTTATTTTTTGATACATAAAACTATTTAATAGCATTTTGTCATGCTTGCACAGGGGAGGGAGCAGGAGAAGAAAAGGGCAGCAGTTGGGACCCTGCTTGAAATGTGAGCCCGAGGTGATGCAGCTCACCCATCCAGCTCTAACACTGACTTCTTGCAGCTTTCTGCTGCTAGAGCAAAACTGTTCCATTTCTAAAACATGACAGCAGATTTACAGATGGTGTTTGCACATTGCTGCTTTTCAGGATTTATTTGAACTATGTTTTGTGGCTTTGTTACTTTTTGTTACTTCACCACATAAGCTACAGCCATAAATGATGGAACCTCTGTGCTCAAGGTAACTAGAAACGCTGGGACAACTATGATTTTTTAAGTGCTCCTAACAGAAGATAACCTAAATTAGTTGCCTTTTATCCGACACATGTTTAACTGTGTTGTCTTCAGGATCATGGAGATGGTGGAGAGACCTCCAAGAGAAATTACATGGGCTCTTTTAGTTTAAAAAGCTACCTTAGGGTGTTGAAGACAGATCAAATACTAATGAAGTTTCAGATTGTGATCCAGAATGTCTCAACTACTAAATAGTGAATGTTGCTGTTCCAATATAGCTCTGATTAAAGTAATTCAAGGCTATGAACAAACTGCTATCAGGCCACGGTGTAACACATCTCCCTTTGCCCAGCACAGCAGGATTTCAATGCTCACTGGAGAATAAGAAACAACATCACTGAAGACAAAAAGGAGTTTTGTGAGGAAGAACATGACCTTTAATGCATCTTCTGCTTTATTTGAGCTAAAGAGATAGTTGGAGCTTCTGTCATTTAACTGAAGCTCTTATTTTCTGATGGATCTGTTATTAGCTGGTCACTTCTGAATATGGAAAACTCACTGCTTGGGGAATTATAGTGGAATACCCTGGTATTTCTAAATAGTCTTGCAAAGTGTCAGTCAGTATTCATAAGAAGGTAAACTGGCTTTATAGATCAACCAAGCTAATAAAAGAAGACTCTATTTACCCCAGTTGTTATTCTGCTTCAATAATCTCCTTATGAGGTATTGAGTATTGTCCTAAGGTACTCTTTGTTGCACTCCTTCAATTATTTGTCCAAATGAAGAAAGAGAGAAGAACATCTGGAAGAATGGATTATGGAAAGTACCATGCAAGACAAGTTTTCTGGACAATACTTTTGAAGAGATATCTAAATTATGCTTTCCCCTAAGAGTTTCATGACAGTTGAGAAAAAGCATGTCCAAAATCTGGTTTTGCATGGGCCTGTGTGGTTTCTGGATGGCTAAATGGAACAAACAAAGTTTTCCAGTCGCTGGGCTGTCAGCTGAAAATGCAATCAGGGCTGCTCTGGTGTGTGTGTGATACCCTAATTTTATTTTCTTTTTAAAAAGAAAAAGGTTAGACTGATTGAAATGGTTGAGAGCATGAGGATTTTTTATAAGAGTAATATTCCCCCCCGAAAAGCCGTTTTCTTTCTCAACTAGTGAAAACCAACTTTCAGAAATACAATCACTGAAAGCAGATGTTTCATTCATCTACATGCAAATTGCCACTACAAACCATGCTTGAGTCTCACAGTGAAGATTGGAAGTGACATAACCTCCGAGCAAAACTGGGAGCTCAGCCTGTTTCTGCATAACAAGTGCTGTAGGTGATTGAAAGCTGTGAATTTTTCATCACTTTCGCACAGGCTGCCGAGTGTCTCATTTCATTGGCATTTCTGTTTCTTCCTAATTTCATCACTGGAGAGTTGAATTCTTCGCCTTTCAACTCCTCCTGTATAAACCTGTGGTCAACATCAATAAATGTGTCAGCTAAGATGGCACACTCCACAGGCTTCTCTGCACTAGATGAAATACTGCAACTTAAATGATTTCCATTATACAAAACTGTTGTCTGATGAGAATTCTGCTGCCTATTAAGCCCCAGGATTTGATAAACTAATGCTGTGGTGAAAGCAGTGAAATTTATTCCCATTAGTCATTCTCTCATCTGTTTTCCTTGGTGTTTGAAATTCAACTTCTCTTCAGAATCGTATGCCTACTGGAGAGACAACTTACAGCTGTGATGTTCCTTGTTCACGTTCTGAATTATGTCTTTAAGTGAGGGCTCTGATCTTTTTCTTTCAGCTGTGGCCAATGCTGATAACACTGTCTAGGGGAGACTACTGTTCCGCTTGCAGCACGATAAACCTGTGGGAAGCAACAACCATTTCCATCACCAGTTTTGATGTTTCACCACAAGGCAGAAAATGCCCACACCGTCCCTTTGCTTGCAGAGCTGCTCTTACTTGTATTTTGTCACCCATGAACAATCATGACTCTATGCAAACTACTGATGATAACTATAGAGTAAGCCCATGGGGCCACAGCCTAACGGCTTCTCTCTGTAACCCCAGGGCTGAGATTGCATTGTAGGCAGCAGGTCCTCTGTAGCCGAGTGCCTCTGCTGTCTGGTTTGATGTGGCAGAAGTTCTATATGTGCCTCCAAGAAGCAACTGAGCTATGATCTGTCTACCTCATTCCTGTGCTCCTTCAGTTCTAAGTCGGGATCAAATCCTGTTTTGCCAGATGCTGCAAAAATATGAAGTAAGAGGTGTTTATTAACAGCAAGAACCTACTTTTACTTCACCAGGCATGATAGAAGGTTGTACACTCATGAACGGGCAGTACTCATGCCTCTGTATGAGCTGGCAAGGACAAAGCAGCTGTGAAACAGAGAGCTGAGTCTTCGGTACCACATGGTTTCCCCTAACCCCCAAGGTCAAAACCACCCTGACCCATCTGGCTTTAGACTTGGGCAGTCTTCTGCAGCTTAAGGGATGACAGGTAGTTTCCAGCACTTCCCCTCCCTGCTGAAAGACACATATTTCCTAGTTGTTGACAAAAAAGAAAGAAAGAGAAATTCTGGATCCCAGTCTATGTCATTGTTCAACGTTTAAAACATCTCTTCTGAAGAAGAGCTAGCTGCTTTTTCATCAAACCTGCAATGAGGGGCTCTACTGGCACATTATAAGAAGTCTGTGCTAAATGCTTTGACAAAAGCCATTTATGCTCTGAAATGAAATCTTATTTACTGTGGTGTTATTACAGTGATAAATAAACAGGCAAACTCAGAAGCGCTGGTAGGATGTGGGCGGGTGAATAAATGAGCTTTGATGCTAATGTCAGTCAATGCCAATTCCTATCCTTTGAAGCAAGTGTGATAAACACAGCTGCCAGAAGTGTGAGCTGAAATTGCTCTAATTAAATTAAAATTTCCCTGGAATGAAAGCAGCTGAGCAGCTTGCTTTGTTCCCTTTTGAGATGGACTAATTCAGAGAATAGCGACTTTCCAATTTCCATGACCAGGTAAGAAGGATAAGGTTTGTTAAACGTAGAAGCACCTGAGTACACACAAAGCCATTGCATAATATTCAGTATTCATATTCCTTTTATTGTGTTTGCTGCTCAGTATTCGTATGTTAAATTAGAATCTCGGATCTTCAAGGGGGAATTATCTGTACTAGCACTAAACACTTTCTTTACAGTAATATAGGGAGATTTTAGAAGCCCCTCATGTTTGTCTCTTAAGTTTACTAATTTGAAGGGTGTTTCAGTGGTTATGAGCTATCTAATTGCTGATTGTGGACTGGGAATGAGACTAAGAACTAGAAGTTACTGCAAAGACAGCCATCAAGGGAGAAAAGATAAGAAACTGAAGGCAGATTTTCTCTGGATAATCCCCCATTTTTGGTCTCTTGTTTCAAAAGTGACCTTGCTCCTTTTTGTAGTTGGACTAAAAGATTGCCTTGCAGTTTTACTTTGCAAGTGGAACTTTGACTGTACTCTGATCTGGATGGCTACTGCTTTTTGGGAGTGGTGAAAATGAAGCAAGGTGATACATTATTTCAGTACTATTTAAAAACTTATTTATTTTTTTTTGGTGACCACTACTTTCTGAAGCAATCTAATTAGTTACAGAGAACAGCATATCCAGAAGTAAGTTGCTGAGATACATATATATATATGTATATATTTCATTTGTGAGTGCTGTTGATTTCTATGTTTCAGTGATTTCAATGTTGATTTCAATGAGTCGTGGGCAACAGGTTCTAGTGTAAGGCATCCCTGACCATGGTAGAGGGTTGGAACGGAATGATCTTAAGGTGCTTTCAAACCAAACATATTCTATGATTTTATAATATGAAAGATCTGTGTCGGAATTTAATGCTGTAAAATGAAAATATGAACTGCTGTATCTCTATACTTTTTTATAAAGAACTATTTTATTAATTTACGAATATACTTTCTATCAGTGCCGTCTATCAATTCCAAAAGGTATTAATTATGTCCTTTCCAACCCTAACTCTTCTATGATTCTGTATCAAATCGATCTGATAAATTCCGTTATCTTCCACCCGAGAGCACTAGATGGCACTGGAAGACAGGGGCTGTGGCATGGCAACACAGGCGCTTTACATTTCTGGTGGCTCGTGTGCTTCAGTGGGGGATCACTGAAGCGTAAATGGTATCTATTTATATGATATATAAATGATATATGAAGATATAGTTTGTGAAAAAACCCTAGGAAATTTCACAGGAATTACATAATCTCTATTACTCAGTAGTTGCTTGAGCCTATAGAAGAAATCGGCACAACTACAAATGAGGTGGCAGAACATGATATAGAGCAACAACGCCTGGCAGCAAAGTCCCTCTGCAGCCAGAGGGGCTGGAGCTTATCTAATGCTTGCTTCTGCTGCTTTGTAGAAGAGAAACCTCATATAAAGTTCATGTGCTCTTTCCCATTCACCACTGTGCTCCCTGAAGATGTTTCTAGTGCTGGGCTTGACAGAGTTAAAAACATCAACTTCACAGCACTTCATGCTCTCATCCTGCCCCTGTCTGACCAAATGCAAACTCTTGTGCTGATACAGGAGACATGCTGCTAGCATTTAGGATGAGGTCTGAGTCAGAACTCAAGATTAAAGCAAGCCTTTAATAAAAACCATGCCCAGTGAGCCCTAGAGGAAGAATGAGGAGGAAGGGAGGAGGCTGGTCTCTGACCCAGGCTGCAGGCTCTGACTTTCAAACTTTGGATAGCCTTACCCATCAGTGTTTAATGTGCTTCAGAATGACTTTCACAGAGCGAATTACCCTTGTAATGGTATGAAAGTGTAGCAGTTTGGCTTGTAAAAGGGATCAGTGCAGATTATCCAGTGTTTTATTCTAGTTTTTAAAGCTGTACTTTTACCCCAAGAGCAAAAGCAAGTGTTCAAAGGTGAGGAAACCACATCTCTGTGTAACAACACAACCATATTTCAGCCCATTCTGTGCACTAATGAGGCACAGGTCCTTTGGGACAAAATGGTATGCAGTCATGTAATTAAAAGCTAAAGCATATGCTCAAGATACAGCCGTAGCAAGGTCTTCCTAGAATTTCAGCACTCGATTTACCCACTCAGATATAATATTGTTTCGTATGCATAATTTTATATACAATATTAACATTTCTTTTTAAGATCAAGGTTGTCCTGGCTGCTGGAGCCATGGTGAGACTGAGGAGCCAAACCAGACTGCCCTTGTGCTGCTCTCCTTCCACCATGCTCCTTGTCCCACTGTGCTGCCACAGATCCTCTGTGACCACCTCAAGCTACGGGATGGCTGCTGAGTGAGCCCCGTTGAGTTTACTTAATTCCTTCAGGTAAAAACCCCACAGCTTTCCAATAGTAGCATTATGCTCATTCCACTTTCCCATACTGTAATTTTCTCACACTGAAGACAATCATTTCAAGCCCAGATACGACTTTTCCTCTGTTTAGATCTCTTTGAAACTAGGCTGTCGTTTTTCGGTGAGTTTCAGACAACCTGCATTCGTAGCACCTCCGGAGCTTACTGGTACAGAGCCCACAGATGGACCCAGACTCGGGGAGAACAGGGACTGACAGGCACAAGCTCTCAGAGCCTTGCGGCCGCGCCACGCTCAAGATGGCGGAAGCCAGGCCCCCTGCTCGCCGCACTCAAGATGGCGCCTCTCCCCGCCTCACGCTCCCCGCCCTCCCGGCGGTGACTTCCGGAGGGAGAGGGCGTCCGTCCCATGGTAACTGCGCCACGGTGGAGACGCCGCCGTCGCGGGGGCTGCTCGTTTCCTGCCGCCACCCGGGCCACAACAACGGGCAGCCGCCTCCGGGGCCGCGCCGCCGGCAGCAGTCGTCAGGTACGCACCGCCGGGCGGGACAGCGGCTTTCCACGCCCGCCTCAGGTCGTGAGGTGAGAGGAGCCCGCCGGGGCGGTCTCTCCGCGCTGCCGCCGCTGAGGTGTGCGGCCCCCGCGGCGGGAGGGCGGTACCGGCCGCGTCAGCCGCAGCCGGCTCCGGCGGGCAGCCGGGCCCCTCAGCACAGCGGGCTGCCCTCCCGCCTCTCCTCCGCCCGGCTCACGCCGGGACGGCTCCTCGCCGCCGGCAGCCCCACAGGGCAGGCGGGCCCCCGCTTCGTCTCTGTGGCCCCCTCCCTCCTGCGCTTTAGAGCAGGTCGGGGGAGGTGCTGGCTGTGGCATAGGAGAGAAATCTCCTCGTCTCGGGTAGCGCTCCCGAGGGTGCGGACCCGCGGGATACTGACGTCCCCTCCGCGGTGGAGGGATGAGCTCTCGTTGGGGTGGAGATGTGCGGCCGGTCACGGTGCCTCTCAGCCGCTGGGCAGGCGGCGATGCCCTTGTGTCCTCTGAGCTTTGTTGTAAAGCGTTCTGTAAAATATGTAAAAAAAATAATTATTTACCTCCACTTGTGATTTTTGTGTTTATTTCAGTGGGAGTTGGGTCCTTTTTTTGTTTGTTTCTTAAAAAAAGGTGTTCAGATACTCAACTTTTTTAGTTCTGAATCGTGACCAGCCTTTCATCGGCTTTTGGTCTTTGTTCAGGCATACACTGCTTGTAGTTGCCTAGTTTAACTGTTAAGAGCAAAGACTGTGAGAACATAAGGTTCACAGGCAGTCGTACTGATCGCACCCTTTGTCTCAACGAATTAAGATATGGTTAACTCCTGTCTGCACAACCAGTACTCTGATAGTTGCTGGAGCCTTGCTTCCAGTGCTGCTTGCAAACACTGGAGGTGCATTGGTGAGGCCCTTAAGGCACAGGTCTGTCCAAAGGCATGTATGTGATGAGTAGTGCACAAACCTTTAGTTTCTGGATTCAGTGCAAATAACCAGTTATGGTGTCTCTAGTGATGGCATCTGCAGCCTTTGCAGCCAGTTGTCACTGTACCTGCTTCCAGACTCCATGTGAAGGATAGCTCACCTGGTGGTCTTCCCATCCTTTTCCCAGTAGAATGGGAGAGGGTATTATAAGTTTAATTGGAAACACTTATGTGTTTTTCAGTCTCTGTTCTCAGTTTCTGGATAAGAGTGAAAAATAGGGGTTTGCAGGTGGTTCATGTTGTATGTCAGCAAATGAGAGCCAGCTCTTTTCAAGGGCGGGATGAAGACCTATAGTTACTCAAAGTGTGTCTGTAGTGTATGCATGCTTTAAATGAACAAAAGCAGTCTGATCAGAATTGCAAGCAGCTTGTTATAGACTGTCTAAACCTGTAACTTAGGATAAGGCATCCAGATTGTCAGTGGGCTTACAAACGTGCTCAGCGTTAGAAGTGTTGTTTGGTGGAATTGCATGGGAATAAAGGTGCAAGATAGCTGAGAGAGGCAAAGACTGGGAAGAAGATGGGATTTCTTGATGGGGCAGAGGGTAAGAGTCTGAAGTGAGCAGTCTGCAGGGATGGAAGTGGAAGAGATATAGTGTGAAACATACAGAGAGGGGTGTGAAAATGTTTGTAGTGGGGAAATGTGTATTAGGAAAGTATAAATACTTAAAACATCGGCTTTTATAGACTCTTGTGGCAAATATTTATGTTTGTATCACTGAATTGTTGACTCAAACAGCAATGCTTATAAACATTCACAGTATGTTGCAGTGTTTATAATGTTGACAATTCTATTTATTTTACCATGAATGTAAAATAAATTGTGTTTTTTCAGTTTTTCAGTAGCTCCCAGAAACTGCAGCTAGTATTGGGATGCTGCTGTGCTGAATGTACAAGTGAGCTGAGATACAAATTAAAGAGGCAGACACACATCAGGGTCCTTTTTTTTTTTGCATAAGTAGTGATCTTTAAATGTTAAGCTTGCAGTAACAAAACAGCCTTTAATACTAATATTCTAGTGTTCAGACATAGAATGGTTGAACTACACCGTGATTGTAGTATGAGATATTTTTGAAGTCATTAAATAGAAAGGAAAATCAGATTCTGCAGAAGGATTTATTTCCTCCTTTACAGTGAAGTGAGTAATATCCTGTAGTAATATAATAGCCTGGGTTGAGGACACAGTTACTGTGAGATTAGAAGCTTAAATGTGTACATCAGTTAAAAGCAGATGGATGTTGAAATTGGGACTGGATAGTTAGAGTCTTAGAGTTTGAGACTTTGTGGCATAACTTGAGATGGAGGGATTTTTTTCCCCCTTTTTGCAGGGCATTGTCTATATGTAGGGAATAGGTGGAAGCCCCAGTCATTGTGATTTATTTTCTTTTTGTACCCTGCTTTTGAACTCGTTGTAGCAGAGTTAAGGTTGTTTGCAATACATAGGGTGGCAGCAGTGACTGCTTTCATGGAACCTGGGAGAGAACAGTGTTGGTGTCTGGGCTTTCCTGTGTATGGGACAGCACCTTCGCTTCAGTTTGAAGCCTTCTCTTGCTTAGTAATGTGTGAGAGTTACGACTGCAGGATAAAGCTTGTTCTCCATTTGTCAGCAGACAAGCTTACAACACTGCTGAGAATGGAGGGGCTTCCCCCGTCAAATTATTTCTTTCTTGCTCCTTTCCAAATCTGCTACCACTGCAGATTCCAACTCTGTTGGAGAACGCCATGGGAAACTATTTTTGACTGATTGGAGAATTACTGTAGCAGGAACAAAAGACATGGATGGGGGAGAGCAGTCTTAAGGGGCCTTGAGAAGAAAGAGATGGAATTCAGATTAGTAGCCTCCAAAAAAAATCTTGCCATAGAAGAGGTGAAAAATAAGACTATAAAAGAACAAAGGTAAAAGAACATGTGAAAACACTTAGTTCTCATAATGTTACCCTTTCCCATGAGGAGGCTTTCTGAATGGCTTTCATAGTAATGTTTCTCATATGTTGACCATAGATTTGAGCAATAAGCTTTACTTTTCCGCTAAGCCTTTAACAGAGATGATTGATTTACTGGCTTGGATAGAAGTATAGAATTACTTCCAAACTTTGAAATCCATAATAAGCACCTCAAATAATTAGCAAGCCTACAACTATCTTTCTTGAAAGTGATCAATGGCATTCATTTGCTTTGGCTATTTTCTTGTTCAGCGACCATATGGTATTTCTGAGTTTAGCGTGACTTCCTGTGAATGGTTTTTACAAAGTCATCTGGGCTTTGGTGTGAAGTGCAGCAAAAATTAAACAGTTTTGGAAGGTGTGAAAATGTCCTTATATTAAAGGAAAAAAAGCAGGTTGCTTTCCTGCCCTAAGAAAGCAGGTTGCTTTCATTTTGGTGTAAGAATAGGCTGTAGCCTTTAAATCATACATTTGGTGAGGCTAATGCTAGACTAGTCAAAATCTGAAACTATTCCTTGTCTGACCACGAAGGTTTTAATGCAAATAACTATTAACAGATGAGTGTTTTGTTGAAACCAAAGTACTCTTTAGCTTTACTATCCAAATGAGATCTCTGTTACGGTAACTTACCCTTTTAAGGGGATCTCTTCTTGAGGTGTGATACACCAATGCTGCTGTTGTATGTGGCTTGTCTTTAATAGAACAGCTACATGAGTTTTCCATATGAATTCTGATTTTTGAGGCTTGTAGTAGTCAAAAAAGTGATTACCCCCTCCCGCATGTAATTTCTGGGACAGCAAATCCAATAAGTCAAGAGCTTTTGAGGAATGGTCTGGGCAGCAAAGAGCGCAGTCCAGCTGAGTTGGTGAAAGCTCCAATAACAGCAAGGATTCCTTAACTGGGAAACCCATAGTGGTGTGTGAAGCAATTTTGTAAAGGTGAAAGGTGTTTTGGTTGTTTTTCTTGTCTGTTGGATAGAAATGAGTATAGGAGCATTTGTAGCCTGTCCCTGTGAGCGGAAAACCTGGGGGCTGAGGTAGGGAACTGGGGAACTTGTGGTATGGAGACAGCTTAAGGAATGTAGCCCACAGTGAGAGGTACAGGTAGCTTCATGTGGGACATGGTAAAGTGACATGCTGATTGTGCTCAGTGGTACAGAACCTAGAGTGGTGGTCACAGGATGCTCAGCTTACAGAAGCTGTGAATTAAACACACTTCTGCACTCCCTGGTTTTGTTCCTACCTCCCCATCCTTATCCTATGTGGGAGAGGTGAAAAACCTGCTTTCTGCTGGGTTGGTATTGTCAACATATGACTTGAAATAATGTTAGCTTTCTGTACTCAAGTCTCTGAAGAATGATCTTGCTGTATATCTAATTGGTAGCATTGTTGTTTTTGTAGAAACAGAGAAATGTAGCATGATAGAAAAACTCTTGTGCTGTCTGTACTATAACATAATCCGTGCTATAGAGCACAAATTAATAAAAATTACTAATTTAAGCCATGACTATTAGCAGATGGATACTGTGTTTGAGTCTTGTGTAGTCTCTCTTTGTTAATGAACTTGACATACAGATAAAATGGGAAGTGCTTTAATAGGAGAAAATGCTTGCCTTGGCATCTGAAAAGAGTTTATTATTCCTGAGTGAAGCCTGCATGGTCAGCAGTATTGCTTTCTTGTGCAGAGCCATAGTGTTTGGAAGTTAAACTGTTGTTATTCCTGGGTTGTCCAGAATCTCGGCCTCCCTTAGAGCTTTAATTCCTTATCTTCTGCCTTTATTTAACCAAGGTTGGTCAAGGGCTGTAAACAGCCTTGTTTTAGACTTCCTGGTATTTCTCTATGCCATTGCCATCCTTGCATGTGATAAGACATGCCTGTTGGAGCTGTACCAAGAAGAAAATCTTAAAGGCAGTAAGGTTTATTACCAAGCTAATATCGTGCTTGTGGCTTGCTTTTTTGAAGCGTCACATTTGTTGTTTTTCCTAATGCTTGAAGAGAGTATGGATGAGCATTGTTTCAGGTTTGAATAAGTACAGCAGCATCATCTTCCTGTGACTTGGACCTGTCTGATCAATGAGTATTTAAAAGTATTTTAGACATTAAAATGACTTAACTTAAGAAATCGGTTCTTTCAAGGCACATCTCTTTAAGACTTCTTTACAATGGCATATTTAATTGTGTGTGTAACGTAAGGATTTTTCTATGTTTTAGCTTAGGGAAGATGCATTTGCTGTTGGTAGGTGTTCAGGCTGCCTTTCCTGATTAAACATTTATACACAGGATGGACCATCAGTAGTGAAGTAGAGAAGACACATTTTGTAAACACAGAATCCATCCTACCTGGAATGCAAGTGGAATGATACAGCTCAGATTACACTTGTGCTTCAGGGTAGTGAAGAGCCTGGTTCCTTTTATGTGCAAGGCCTCATTTGTGATCTTCAGAGTTTTGAACTTTCCTATTAGTTGTAGTAAGCACATGGTAGGTGCTTGATACCTGGAGACTTGGGCTGAACGTTCTTCTAGGCTTGATGTGAACTTAAAAGCCTTTCTGAGGAATTTTCTGCCCTTTGTGTTTGCCAAAAGTAAACAGAAAAGTTTAGTATGCTTCGTAACAGAGGAGTCCGTGTCTTGATATTTGGCAGTACGAAGTATTGAAACACCCTTGTTGGGCAGCAGTTGTTGATGTTGCATAAAACACTGGGTTATGCAGAGATATCTTTTTGTTGGAGAAAGGAAGGGGGGGTTTTGAGAACTAAGCAATTAATTAAAGATTGCTGCAGTTATGATGTTTGGGGCTTAGAAAATTCCAGAGTGCTATGCCACAGAGTTTGAATATGTAAGTAAGCTAAAATACTTTCTTTAATACGTATGCTGTTCAAAATAATTCTATAAAGCTGAAGGGAATTTTTGCCTCTTGGAATAAACTTTACCCTAGTCTTAAACATATGTTCTCACTTATTGTTGATAGCTTCTTTAATACCATAAAAAAACTGGAGTAGGTATTGCAAGAATTCAGTAACTTAATCTGATCCCTTTGAAGTTAAATCATGTGAAATGTATGTCATGCTGGTACCTTTATAAAAACATAATGGAATTAAACTCCAAATCATTATTAAAACTAAAAATAAGATCATTAACATAGTTTAGAACTCACTTCTGAGACAATAAAGTCTAAATATCCTGAATAGTGCTAGGAATTTTTGGGGCATGAATTAGTTGTCATGGGTTTTCTTTGCCAGTGAAACTTTACAAAATGAATAAGATTTGTATCAAGGGGTTTGGAGTGTAATATTTGTAAACGTGTCATTGGGTAATAATGTTTATACATGAAGACAGCTGAAGAAAGCAGTGTTGTGATTGACTGTGAACCGTAACTGGCTTTTTCTTATGTAGCTGTTGAACTGTTGCATCAGTAAAGTTTTTCTCTGCTTCATCTGATGTCAAGTAAAGCTAGTTTAAGATCTGCTGCAAACTCAGTGCTTTGGCAACTTGTTCTCTGTTAAAAACTGGTAGAGATGGCATTAGTGGGAAAACAATTACTTGCTTTGTAAGTGGTGCTGGTGAGTTATGACTAAGTATATTGATTTGCCTCGGCCAACACAAACTCCAGACAGATTTATTTTCTTTCCATGGCCTTTCCACGAGAGGGTCACATGGCTGTTTGTTACTGCCTTGGAAATGGTTGAGTTCTACAACCCAAACAGCTTTCTGGGGGAATGGAGAGGTTTTAATATGATTTCTTTTGCAAATAGATTTTGATCACTGATGTGTGATGGTGGGTGGATTAGGGGAGGCTTATCCCTCACTTCTTAGCTTTACAAAATCTTTGCAAAGCTCTAACTAATCTTTGCTGTGGATTTATCAGTAACATATACAATAAAGAAGTTACTGACTTTCAGAAGTACATGAATTTCTATTTATTTACTATCTAGGCAAGAGAAAACTAGCATCCATTTGCTTGTGCAAACCATGTTGTTGGTTTTTCTTAAATTGGCATCTTTTCCTCTAACCCCAAAGCCAATTTGAGTACTGTTCAGAGTTCCTTGCTGTATTTAGAACTTAGGCTGCCAAATCTGTCAAACCCACAAACTGAAGCTGTAATAATGGGATTAGGAGGCACTGAGGCTTCTTCCTGCTTTTAAGGGCCAACAGTAATTAGCAGAGCTCTCTCTTGTCTACTCGACCTTTCAGTATATCCCTCCCGTTGCAAGAAAGGGTCTGGTGGTCACTGCTTTAGTATCAGAGGTTCCAAGTTAAGTAAACTGGTAACAGTGGGTCTGAATGATATCCCAAAATGATTAGACTGTGTTGCTCTTCAGGGCTTAATGCCAGCTCTTTTGTCAACCCTGTTAAGAGGATGTTCTGTGGTATCTTTTTTTCCTTTATGGGAAACTTGTATTCACCTTGTGTTTTTTCCATTGTGTTGCAGCTCTTAAGCAGAATGACTAGGGCAGAGTAGGGGACAGAAATGCAGTAAGTGATTAAACAAAGTAAATATTTGGTAGTTCTCAATAAGATGGAGTTATCTCTTATGTGTGAGCTGCTTCTGGGTCATCTTCTATCAATATACTATTTAGTGTAGTAAAACATGGACCAAAACAAGCACTTGCGGTTATTGCATGGGGAACGGCAGGTGGGGGTGGTGGGAACTGGTGCAGCAACTTTGTTTCACAGCTTAGTTTCCTTTCTCAGTTACCTTCTTTAGGTGGACTTAGACGTGTATATACCAGCTTCCAGAGAGCCTACCTATAATTAATGGTAACAGGTAGTTTTAGTTAGATGTGCCTGCCACATGCAGCAGCTGTGCTCTTACTGTGGGTAATGCTCTAGATGAGGATGACAGCACTTGTTGGGAAATAGGAATCAGAACTCAATACTACAGCATTGCAAATCCAGTAATGGGGGCTTGCTTTCTGCTTATGAGTTCATGGCATAAGACTACACAAAGTGCTATGCCAGCAGAAAACTACTTGTTTAAGCTAGCTTCCCAAGTTTACCAAACTGGGCTATTGAATGTGTTTAGTAAATTAGGGTGCAGACAACTAATGAAAGAGCTGAGTGGTGAAAATATTGGAAGAAATAATTTGGTTGCAACCTTTTGGGACAAGATTTGGATAAACCTTTTCTGAGGAAAAGTGTTAACATTCCTGGCTTCACACTTTGAATAAGGGATGGCTTGCTTTCTGTAAATTTGGTTAAGATGTTACACTGAGACAAACCTATGTCACTGAGACAAAGTTACGTTAAACAGTTGTAGAATAAAGATTAAAAGGCAAATATGGTTAAGTAGTAGCAATGCAGGATACAAAGGTGTTATACTGTACAACAAGCTGTTCACATTAGTGTGTTTTTGTCTCGAGGTTTTTCTACAGGGCCAGCTCTTCCTCTCTCTGTTTATGCATGTTTGATACTAAAAGCATCTGTTTATGCCTACTACAATTAAGATTCTGTACTTCTAGAAGCGTTTATGTATGGTGGTAAGAAGAGTAAGGGGTTGGCTTGCTACTGAGTAAAGACATGTAACACAGTGCGGAGAAAACTGTTCAGTGCACTTGTTGCTTCAGATTTATCTTTACTGCAGGATAAGCTGCAATTATACCTGACCCCAGAAAAAGAAGTGTAGGGACTTTCTTCAGATAAGGAAAATAATGAAGAGCACTTATAAAAGTGCTAATTTGAGAAGCAGATTATTTTGCTTCACTTTGTTCCTTGTCTCAGAACTGTTATCAGTTTTTGTGTAAACAGATAAAGCTCTTAAAAGAGGGGAAGAAGCCAAACCAGTAACTGTGTCTAAGGGGGCAGGTGGAAAAGAACCACTAGAGAACTGGAGACCATGTGCAAAAACATTGCAACCAATACAAACTATCTGTAAGTGATACAAGTAGAAAGGTGTTAAATAGACATAAATGTGGGTTTTCTCAAAATGAAATTCACAAGCAATCAAATCTCCTTTCATGACATGAAACCCAGTCTTATTTGAGAGAAATAAGTAGGTTCCTAGTTTAATGAGCTATTATAATGACTTTGCCTGTATGAAAAGCAAGGAATTATTCCTCCAAACACCATAAAGTTGGTGAAAAAACCTTAAACACTTTTGTGAATCTCTGTCAGATTAGAGGATGCCTGGTCTGAAGGGGCTCCCCAGAGTTCTGTCACTTATTTTGTCTTAAGTGAAAGGTTAAGGCTATGCAATATTAGCAGCAGATGGTGCCAAGATAGGAATTGCTGCAAGTACTTTGAGAGGGAGTCCAGAGGTAAGTGGTTATTTTTTTCATAGAAAGATTTAGAACTGTTTGCCGTGAAGAACAGAAGATTGTAGGGAGAAAGAAGAGATGACTTCGGGTGAGATAGAGAGGAGAGTTTTTAGCTCTACTCACTCTGACAGAATCACTGTTAACTTGCTTAAATTGCAAAAAAGATGGTGCAAATGGACACTGGATTAAAACTGTGAACCACTGGAACAGATTGCTTGGGAAGACTGTGATATTTTCATCCTCAAAATGCTGTACAAGGCACAGATTGACTGTGTCTAGACTGTGCTTTTCTCCCCCAGTCCTTAGAGGCAGTATTAGCTGATTTATGGAGCTCCTTTCCAACCATTAGAATATTAGAAAATCCTAGAAGGGTTTGTAGAAAGCAGGGGCATACAAATTAAAAAGGTATCAAAGTGGTTAATAGCATTGGGCCTATGTTAATCACCTTCTCATTTTGTGCTAATGAGTCCTGCTATCAGCATTGCACATCTGTACTCATTTCCACTCCCTGCTCTTCAAAGGGAAGTAATATTGCAGTGGAGAAGGGAGAAATACCTTTATATACCTTCTGGCTCATTTTAATTTCATGACTGTAAATACCTTCCAGTTGATATACATTGAGTGTATACTGGTGGCTATGAATCCAGAATCATCTTTCTTTCACAGCTTCATTTAAATTGCTTTGGGGACAAGGGTTCTTCAACACCACAGTAAATTTCAGATCCGATTCTGATATTTGAGACTGCTTTGCTCATGACTCCAAGTTAGAATCAAGGTATAAAATCAAACATTCCAGCATTAGCAGATACCAGCCTTTATCTTGCATGCTCCTATACCTGGTGATTAAGATGCATGAGGAAGAGGCAGTGTAGTCTGGTAGCAGGAATTTGGGCCTGGAAGACGGAACTGTTAGCATGTGAATCTTAGATATGATGTTGAATTAATGATTTGCTGAAGGGCATGTTGAATTCCTGGCCCTCTTTTCCACACACAGAATGTAATGCTGTAAGGAGTAATTTTTGTCTTTAGCTACAGTGATGAAAATTCTCAGATATGTATCTTTCTGCATTAAAAGTTGGTATGTAAGCCCAAGGTTTCAATTCCTGGATTTTTAGGTTGTGCTGGACTTCTTGTACAGTATCTTTAGGTTAAAGAACAACCATTTAAATTTTTGGCAGGTTAAAAATACCGATCCCAGTAGAATTTACTGTCACATTTTCCCTGGGCTGTGCATATGGAAAATGCAGCCTCTTGTTTTCTTCTTTTGCCTTTTTTTTTTTTTCCCCTTTCCTACTACTACTGAAGATGGCTCCTTCCCTAAAGATTTTGGATGGCTGGCATAGTTGTTTGGCTCTGCTTGTGATTTATAGCAGTTCAGAAAGCTTGCAGAGACTGAATTCTATTGGAATCCCAGTTGAGTTTACTATGTAGCTCCTCTAAATGAGACTTCATCAGTGTAAACTGATTTGGCTTTTAGCATTGTTACAGCAGCACAACTAGCCGATGGATTTCTCTTTTAAGTTCCTTAAGAGGCTAGGGGCCACACTACTGTGATGTCATTCTGGTCCCACCAACCAGCAGTGTTGAAGAGTGAAAGGGTTTGAGGTGTCTTTAAGGCAATTAAATACCTTTTATAAACTGGTAGCATCAGCCTGAAATCTCTGCAGGCTTCTTATTGCAGGTGTGGGTTTGAAGTGAGGCCTCCACTGATGTCTGCATTGAAATTTATTTTCCAGTGTCACCCCACAGGGTTTATAGTTCTTTCAGTGAATTCCTGGTTAAAGAACCAGCTTAATTTTTGAGAAGGTTATGTTGAATTCTCGTTTCCACAGCAGAAGTTGCCATGGATATGTCAGGTTCTTAATGTTTGTTTCCAGAGGAATGAGGTAGAGAAGGTTCATACTAGCTATGTTCAAATGAATGTTCTGCATCTAAATGGTGCTGTACTCATTGGGAGTTAACTGGCCAGTGGATGCAAATTCTGCTTTCAAAATGGGTTAAGGTCACTTTGGAATGAATTAATGCAGAGATGTTCATGTGTATATCTTTATACTAGCTTGTTGGTTGTTCAGGTTGGTGTTGTTTTCCTCCTCTGCATTAAAATTACCCTGCTGATTTTGTATGCCCTGCAGGACTTTAGAGTCCTGTCAATCAGCATTCAAATAAGTAGACAATGTACATGCCTTATTGCAGCAGCCAGGAATTGAGGAATGCAGCATTGCCACTGCAAAACCTGCTACATTTCATGTCTCTTCATGAAGCAGGGAAAGATCCTTGACTTCTCATGAGCTGGGAAAAGAGGATAGTGAATTTTAGCTGGCTAAGAGCTATCACAACAAGGAAATTAAACCACAAAACTTCTGCAAGCCTCGATCGAATGCCCAGGAGAGATTACTTCCATGAAAACAACACTTGAAGTATGTTTCTGTCAGTTCTCTGCCTTCTGAACCATCTGCTTTGCTCCTTTCTAACTACTCATTTACTTTTCTTCTCTTCCAAACTAAGGATTACAAAGATGAATATGTTTATGTAAAGCCTCAAATCTTTATTCAGACTTTCAAGCTCATGTGAACTATCTGCACAGCACACCTGATTCTGCTGGTAAGTAACCACTAGAAAAAGTATACAACTAAAGCAAGAAGTCAAACATTAACTTACTCTTTTCCCAGGGCACACTGGAGGAAGCATGAGCAGGCATGTTTGACAGCTGAAGAAAATGAACCCTATCTGCCTTATTCTGAACTGTGCAGTCCTAATGGACAAGGCAAACAACTGCTGCAGGACACATGGTTAGTTTTTTTGTCAAATAAGCCAAAAGTCAAGAGGCAACATAACGGAAAAGAATGCAAAGGTGAATATCCTCATGAGGAAAGAGAAAGATGAGTAAGGAAGTAAAACACCTGTTAAAAGAAGCAGCTCCATAAAAGATAAATGAGCACTTTTAATGGGGCAAAAGAAACAATTAGCAGTTTTCTTGGTAAAACTAAGCCTTACGTACATGCTGAGATCAACTTACTCCTAGGACTCCACAGCCACAATGGCTCTGTCCCCTCCCATTTCATAATCAAAGGCAGGTTTCTTGAGCAGGGAAGAGACTTCTTTCTGAATGATCTTCTTTCTGAATATCTTTTATAGCACCGTGCTGTGAACTCCCCATATTAGCTTTACTGTCAACCTTGTTTTAAAGTTCTCACATGTAAAGTTTATTAAAGGTATTTTGACAAAAGTGTGATAGTCTTATGCCTTGTGTTTCACAAACCTGAAATGTCTCTACACAGGAGTTTCTTCTATATTTAATATATAATGTGTTACAAACTATGCCTTAGAAGAGCTCTTTCATTGCTTTGCAAGATGAAGTGCAAAATATCTTGAATGATTCATGGAAGTTAACTGCCACTTAGCAGCCACCACCACTAAAGCATCTTGATTTTCCATTCAGAATCTGAAGCCCACATCCTGCACTTACTGAACCTGTTCAGTTTAGTTGAGTGGTTCTTCATAGCCAAACATCCAGTCATGAGTGTGTTACGGAGGGAAGCTTTATCTTGTAGAACAGTGAGGCAAGCTTTAGTCTTTGACATTAGTTCAATGTCTTTGGGAAGAAAGTGGGCATGGATTTAAAGAGGCTATTGTCACAGGTCTGGGATTAAATGGAGTTGTGAGAATCGTTACTGGGATCACTGAGAAACACATTTCTAGCTTTGGGTTTTGAGGCCTAAGATGGCTCCTCACGCTGGCTCTAGTATAGCCCATGTACCGCAAATTGAGCAGGATAGTATAAATGCTGCTGCTCAGGGATGAATGCCTTTTGCAGTCTGTGCTTATTTCATTATACCAGGGGTTTTCCTAACAGTACCAAACTGTTTCTCTGCTGTTAGTCACCAGTGACCAAAAGCTCTTGGGTTGGTCTGTATTTATGGTAGTTCAAGCCTACTTTCCAAGTAGATTTCTAGGTAAAAGCCACTTTGTTTTCTATACTTGGAAATAGTGCTGTAGGCAGAAAAGTCACTTGGGTTGGTGACAGGGAAAGGCAGCCCAAAGTGCTATATACATCTGCTGGATTACCTCATTTTCCATCAGTCGTCTTGGCCTGACTCAACAGCTAGCTTCCAAGGCTGACATTAAGATCCTAAATATTCATGGAGCAATTCCTATTAAGTGTTTTTTTTATTAACCCTTAATGCAGAAGGAGAAATTGCCTCAATGTTAGAGTCTTGTGGGGAGGGGAAGGGGGCATGTGAACAACACACCTCAGAATGTTGTTCCCTTGTTCCAAAAAGCCCTTATTCAAGGGACTGCTCCTCTTGAGTGCGTTAATATTGAGTGGCCACCTTTTTCTTAAGCTTGTTCTATGAGTCAGTCTTAATATTCTAATTTATGAAACTTAGTATTGCTGTTTCTCCATAATTCACTTTTGATGTGATTATTTTCCTTTAAGAGAGGAAAAACGTGCAAAGAACGTGTATTACTGTTTAGTAGGTTCACTTATGAGGAGTTTGTCTCAAACCATAGATTAGATCTGAAACTTAGAAGTTCTCCTTGTGTGTAGATGTTCTCCTTGTGTGTAGATGGGGTGTGGGAGTCTTCTGAGAGCTCACAATTTGCACTTCGATGCCGCTTTGTGCAAACAGCATATAATAAAGGGAATTTCTTTCCAGTGTTATTGCAGAGCTTTGTTATCCTTGATCTCTGGGGGTATTGCTTGTTTGATCCACATGCTCTTTATTAATCTCCTGTGCTGGATGCCTAGGATGAATTAAGATGTGTAGGTAGGCTCAGTTTAATAAGTGAAGGCATTCTTGTCTTTGAAATATCAAAAGAGGACCTCTTTGCTGGCCAGAGCTCTGTGTGTGACTGCTGTGTAAGGCTGCCAGGTTTGAGAAAATTCATACTGAGACATGGTATTTTTATAGTTAGTTTCTTGAAGGGTGTGGTTGAATTCGTACTGCTCAGTCTTCTCTCTCTTATATAGTTCTTTCCTTTACGGGGATAAACACGATGTTTTGATTCTTAAAGTGCTGCAAAGCAGATGTGTGGATTTCCAAAAGAAAGAGGAATAAGAAATTATTATTCTCATACTTCTTCATTCACGTTTAAATACCTGAACTGTTTAATCATGTTGGCTGTTGCTTTTAAAGATAGTTTAGCTGAAACTTAGAGAAAGAATTCTTTGCTTCTGATCCTCTTGATGTGATGTCAGTCTTCTATAAACCTCAAAATTGTGACCAAGGCCTTGAATGCCTTTTATGTTGTGAAACTTCAGTTTGCAGGATCACTTTTACCTGTATTATTCCTTCAGGGAGTAACAGAAAAAACATTTATCAGCTATTTAGGACTAGAATTCTCCTCTAATTTCTGTAGAAGGAACCTCTTAAATAGCAAAATTGATTGAATGACTGTAAATGTGTGCTATTTTCATGAAACTCTAAAATAAAGGTATGAAAAGTTACTCTTTTCTATGTCTTGAGATGCTGGAAAGAAGGATTTCTACACAGGGAGAGATACACGTACTTTTGAAAGCATGGCAGGAATGTCGGTGCTCGTAAGTAAACTTGACACTTTCCAATGAAGTGGCCATGTTTTTAGAATTGATGTTATAAAGCCTACTCCCCGGGTGATCAATGCTCTATCACCTTGAATTTCTTGCTATATATCAGGCTTTTAAATGTTTTAGGGAATAAATGATTTTAAGTGACTGAATCTCAACTTTTCGGCATTTGTATGCTCGGTATTCCCTCTCAAGCAGGTTATTTGCTCCGTTTTATATGTTCCTGGCTAAATAGTATGAATATACGTGTTGGGGATGAGTACTTGGGAAGTTTTTGCTGTGGATTTAAGAAGTGTGTACAAGACGCGTACAGAACTTGCTTTCTCTCCTCTCCTAGGAATACTTGTTACAGATGCTGGCATTCTTGCAGACAGAAACTGGTAACTTTTGAGTTATAATGTTCTTAAAGGGAACGCTGAGGAGTGCAAATACACATTATTAGAGCATTGGATGTATTATAATGACTCATATTAAGCAAGATTCTGGCTTGCCTCAATCCTACAGAGCTGTTGTTAACCTTTTCTTTCTTTTCCCTGATATTTTAGACTTTTTACCATCTGCTATGAATGGTGCAGTTGAACAGTTTGAATGCTGGTTGGAAACAGGTGGTGCATACTCCAAATATCTTGAGATACAGACTATGGTCAACAATGTTGTCATTGAAAATGTAGTTATTTGTGTCAGCCTGTGTTTATTATGTTTTAGCAGAACTCTCATATTCTTTGCTGTGGAGAAGTATGCACAAAGCATTCTAAAATGAATTTAGGGGTAAAATGTTGCTGAAACATCAGTTCAGTATAGATTGCTAAGCCTGTACAAAACCAGCAGAGAATTTGCTGGCTTAATTGTAGAGGGTATGGATTAAACCAGCAGCAGAATGTCATGACTCTTAGCTGAAAGACAGCTTTGTATGAAGCATTTCATTTAGTATGCTACAGTTCCCACCCAGAATATTCCTATGCTAGCTGAATGTGGCATATGTCTTCACTGAGAGATACACTTGCATAACACAATGAATTCTTTTACAAGCACACACTTTGTGAAGCCTTAAACTTCAGGCAGGATCTGCTATTGTGTACCTGATCTGGGCAGTAAAACCATCCAGTTTGCAGTAGTTTATCCTGTAGGGTAGCATTAATTTTGTGTCAAATCAGTTTGCAAACTGAACCTTGTAAACTTGCAGCTAAAAGTGCATAGGCTCGGGTGCATTATAATTGAGGACTTTAGAAAAAAAGGATCAAATTTGAGGCAATTAATTGGGCCTCTTTAATTGAATCTGTGGCCGAAACACCCATATAATGAAATCTCTTTAAAGTATTACCCATATCTCTGAACAATGTCATACTGCCGATCTGTTTGGTTGGGTAAATGAGGCTTGGTTCAGACCTTTCTCTTAAATTGAAGTCCCTGGACCATTAAGCTAACTAAAATAAATGTAGACATTTGGTTTTCATTAGTGCTGTAACTGAAACAAAAACATTTTAATGACTGAGCCTGGAGTATTTTGAAGTTTGTGTAACTTTGCTGGGAAGGTATTTAAACTGTAGTATCAGTTGCAAGTTGGCCATAGGCCAGGCTTTCGAGGCTGTTGCAAAGCAAGATGTTGGGTTTCCAGAGTGTTGGGAAAGAGGAAAGCTTTGAGAGGGGAGGAGTGGTGAAAGGTAGTTACAGTAAAATCAAATTATCTGCTAGAAGGGGACAGCAACAGTATTCATGCTGTGCTGCAACTTGCTGCTTTGTTAGAGAGCTGTTTCACTTATTTAGGAAGAGATATGATTTTGAGCTTTAAAACCTGTATTAACAAAGCATCTACCACTCAAGCAATTGGTGTGCTTTTTAGATGGGTTTTTAGTATCCTAAACTTGTACAAAAAGTGATCCTGCTTCTAAGGGAAAGAAGTTATATGTTGCTTTAAAGATCTAATTTTAAAAAATACTTTTTTGGGGAAACTATTTGAGTTGGTCTTGGGAGATGCTGGCAATGAAATCTGATAAAAACTAGCACATGGACGTGGGCTTTGACAAATAAACTATCGATCTGTAGCTTTACATTCATGAGTGAAGCTGGAGGCTGTTGAAGTGCTGTAAGATGAGGAATGCTTATTCTGCATTGTGATGGAGTCACAATAATGTTAAATGGAAAACTTGCTGAAGTTGTTGAAACCTTCTGGGAGATCAGGGGTCAGTTGGGGAGCCAAGGGCTGAATATCCATGCCTTTACCATGTACAAGCTGTATTCTTGTGGTCACTACTTGGCCTGGGTACATGAGTGCCAACAGTGGTGGTTATCGGAGTAATCCTAGGGTTTGGTGTTCTATTTTGAATTTATTTCTTTTAATCCCTTATAGGTGATTTAGGGTTAAGTGGCAATTGGAAAAAGATCAGATGACTTCATTTGGGCTACTAAAAACTGATAGGGATTTGGGCTAACAAGAACTAGCACTTTTAGCAAAAGAAATAGCTGCAGCTGCATGTTTACTTTGGTACCTTTAGCTACAGGTTAGAAATCCAATAACATATTTCAGTTCTTTTTGCTAGGCCATGCGATAGTTATCTGATCACAAGATCATAATAGAGATGAAGATTTTGACTCTCTCCTTGTTTAAACTGCTGATACCTTTCCTGAGCTGTAGGGTGTTGGTAGCACCATAATCTTAATACTGAAAGTACATATCAAATTAGTGATGATACTAACATGAAAAGAAACATCAGATCTATCTTAGGGCATGAGAATGGTTATTAATATAGGACAGAGCTGTCCAGTACCCCTTTGCTGTACCAATTTATTCACTACTTTGATTTCATATTCTGGTAGTTTGGGTAGCGATGAGATAGAGATGGCAGAGGACTAAGAATTAATAGTAGTGAGCAGCCTGAAAGAAGTAAAGTCCTTAATTGAACAAGGTCTGTCAGAATTGTGGCCATATATAAGAGGAACAATGGTCTTGCAAGTGTTGAGGAACAGAATAAGCAGGAAGAAAGAGAGTGCACCATAAAAAAGCTGGAGAAAAGGCAAGTTTAGGAAAAATGAAGTATATAGGATACTGTGTTCTGCTCTGGGGCACCCAACGGAAGAAGAATGTGGACCCGCTCAAGCAAGTCCAGAGGAGGCCATGAAGATGCTGCGAGGGCTGGAGCACCTCTGCTTTGGAGACAGGCTGAGAGAGCTAGGCTTTTTCAGCCTGGAGAAGGTTCTGGGAAAACCTTAGAGCAGCTTCCAGTGCCTAAAGGGGATAAGAAGAGATTTGCAGAGGGGCTATTGACAAGGGCCTGTAGGAACAGGACAAGGGGGAATGCGTTTACGCTGACAGAGGGGGGATTGAGATTAGACAGTAGGAAGAAATTCTTCCCTGTGAGGGTGCTGAGGTGCTGGCACAGGGTGCCCAGAGGAGCTGTGGCTGCCCCATCCCTGGCAGTGTTTAAGGCCAGGTTGGACGGGGCTTGGCGCAATTTGGTCTAGTGGAAGCAGTCCCTGCCCATGGCAAGGGGGTTGGAACTGGATGAGCTTTAAGGTCCTTTCCAACCCAAACCCTTCTATGAGGTCTAGCGAGAAGTAGAGACAGAAAATAAGTTCTGCCCTCAATAGAGAGGGCATTTAAACAGTGTAGAAATGGCTGGGTTGAATTTGACTTGTGAGATGATACAGTAAGCAGCCAGACTACATCAGCTACTGCTAGGAACTTCATGGTCTGTGGAAAGTGCTGTGATAGGTAGTTGAGAGAATCTGTTTCCTGGGGTAGCCTCAGTTTAATGGCTCACCGTGGATAAATTTAGCTGTTGGCGTTGTTAAGGACCTAGTCAGTGCTAGTCATTTTCAAAGACAGTATTGAGACAAATGTTTTAGCAAACAGCTAAATGTGTCCTGTACTGGTGGTGAAGTTGCACAGTACAGCACACTACAGCTAAGTCAGTGTGATAGCCTCATCTCTGCACCAGCCCTGGCATGTCAGGTCTACCTTTGAGTCAGAATGCGTTTCTGTGATCTTTGCCAGTAGAAGCAGCTAAGTTCAGGGGTTGAAGAGTATCAGAGCTGATAAGACAGGGATCTTATAATAAGGAATTTTACCACCTTAGAAAGGGTGAAGTTACTTGTTATGGTTTGAGCCAGAGACATGAAAAGCTTAATGTCTGAAACATCAGATTTTTATCTCTCTTCCAATAGTCTTTCCATTGGCGTTAATCTTATGAGCAGCTAAATGTTCTTGTCAACCATAAAAATTTGCAGTGCACTAAACCTCACTGTATTCCCTGTTTAGCATCATGTGGCAGTAAATTCCTAAAGGCTGATTGATTTCAAAGATGTGATGATGCCCAATTTAGATTTTTATTGAATGTTCTCTTGTCATGAGCAGACAACTTGCTTTACTTCTGTTGTATTTCCTTCTACTGTTACACTGCAACTGGGAGCAGTGTTCTTTCTAATGAGACTCCTGAGCTTGGAGCTCCAGTAAGAGCAATGTCATCTGGCTGTAATAAGGCTTTACTCTCTTCCCTCTGCTTTGTGGCTTCCACATGCCAAGTTCTTGATGGCTTCATCCAGCTGCATCTTGCTCATAGGGCATGAGGTGTAGGGAAGAAATGAAATATGCTGTATGCAAACCCATAAGAAGCAGGCAGCTGAGGGGAAAACAATATAAGGTGGGAGTATAACATGCAAGTCTCATATTCATGAGACTTCTCACATTCATGTGAGACTTCTTAACTCTTTGAGACAATGAGGACCAAAATTCCCAATTCTGACTAACCTCTCTGTACAGTTATTCTCCATGTAGTATGGTGCACTCCTTTTCTTTGCAGTGAATGTCATTTCAGCAACTTCATTGTCTTTTGATATAGATGTTCCCCTCCTCTCCCTGTGCCTTCAGGGAAAGCCTTATAGTCAGAATGACAAGAGTTGTTTTATTGGGAGAGTTGGGATGAAGGTTAGATGGAAATTCTGTGATTGGGACTTGGTTTCTTGGATGCTGGCAGAAAGAATAAAAGCAGGGCTTAGAGAAAGATGCTGCAACACTGACAAGAACTTTCATTTGAGAGAAGGACCTGAGGAATCAATGGAGAACAACAATGAAGATGTCTCAGGTGGCTGTTTCATTAAAGATGCATTTTACCAGTACGATAATTGGCTGTCTAAATAAGAGCCGATCAAATGATCTCTAAAGAACTGGAAGCAGAACAGTTGAATTAATTGTATTTAAAAAGTGAGGAAGCAAATTATTTTTTTACTGAATCTTTTAATTATTGTCTTATTTTTCTTTTAATAATTGTCATATCTGATCTGTTATAAAGCAGGTAGAGCAATTAAATGATTTAAAACACAGGTGCAAATGTATGTGCACCCTATTGCAGAGGTGAAAACCTACTGGATGTCCTTGGGTGGGATGGCATTTGGGTAGAAGCTGTGGTGGATGAGGTCCTGCAGTGTAGGGGAGGGTGTGCCTTTATATCTGTGCCTAATTTAAACATTGATCAAGTCCTTGGAAGCAAAGCAGTTTCCCTGTGATTCATGGAATTGCTGATTTGGCTTCTTGTTTGTGTTCTTTTCCTTCTCCTGTTTGCTTTGTTACTTGGCTAAGTAATGGAGTGAAGTCTGGAGATGGCTGTAGGAACACTTAGTTGAAATTTAGCATTAAGCCTTTTTTCCTTTGAAAGGGAAACCACAGCTGTGTAAGTGAAGATACTGGCAGGGTTTCTCTGGAGAAATGGAAAATGTATGGGGTTTTTAGGTGACAGAAGATGGCATAAAACTTGCAAATAAGACTTGCATGTATGTGCTTTCCTGCTTCCCATGATCACAGTACCCAGTTAACATCTTTAAAGGGACAGTCAGTGACTGAATTGCAGGCTAGAAATATTTACCTTCTACATTTCCAGAGAAAACAATACAGTAGTACCTATGATTAGAGCAGTCTTGTTCTCTCCCTGGTCTGACAGCTTACTGTGTTTCGCAACTCCTTCTGAATAGCAGTTTTCATTTCTGGCTCTCTTGCTGTTTACATCCCAGTCCAATGAGAGGACAAGAGGCAGTGAGCATCAATTAAAATACAAGAAATTCCATTTAAATGTGAGGGGGGGAAAAAAACCCCTTCTTTTACTGTTAGGATTATCAAGTACTGGCTCAGGTTGTGCAGAGAGACTGCCTGTCTGTACTCATCTGTGTTGATACGCTGTGTGTTCTTTGTGTCTACTATGGCAGCTATAATCATTTAATCACAAAGCAGTACTATGATACGGAAGGTAGTGTCCAACATGAACCACGTCTACAACTTTACTTGCTTTATAGTAATGCAAACATTTCAATTCTTGGAAGTATGATACAGATTTGAAGATGAAATCGGGCTATATGGGTGAAGAATTGATGTTGTAAAAATGGGGCCTCTGCCATAGCTGAAACTTAACTTAAAAAATATAGCATGGGCTCCAAATGTGAAACTTCACTCAAATGATAAAACCCCCTGTCATAGTTATGAACTTAAATAACTTCTAGGGAAGACATTCCCCATAGAGTTGTCCATCTTGTAGCAGTCATACTTCTCTTTGAAGACTCAGGCATTTTGTTGTATGTGAAGATTGAGAAATCCATTATCTTGGGGATTGATTCAGCAAAATCATTCTTCTGTTTCAGTCACAGAAAAGTAAATACCTACACTTACATATGCAGCAATATATACAGCAGTGTAAATTATTGTAGCCAATTTCTACAGGAGAGATGATTTCATGAGCTACAGAAAGCAGCTATGCCTTTTCTAATCCATAAATAAGTATGCTTTAGTACAGATGCTAATAGTTTCTCATGACTTGATAAATCATAGAATGGTTCGGGTTGAAAAGGACAGGAAGATCATCTAGTTGAATCCCCTGCCATAGGCAGGGATGCCTCACTAGACCTGGCCTTGAACACTGCCAGGGATGGAGCATTTACCACTTCTTTGAGCAACCTGTTCCAGTGCCTCACCACCCTCACAAGTAAAGAACTTCTTCCTTATATCTAACTTGAACTTCCCCTGTTTAAGTTATTATCCCTTTATCCCTTGTCCTGTTGTTACAATCCCTGATGAAAAGTCCCTCTCTGGCATCCTTGTAGGCCCCCTTCAGATACTGGAAGCTGCTCTGAGGTCTCCACTCAGCTTCAGTTCACCAGGCCAACCAGCAATGAGTAATATCTGTATTGATTTACATGTAATTTCTCTTATTATCGAGTCACACCTTTCTAAAAACACAGAAACCAAACTAAACTATCTCTAAAATTCCCAAGTAAAAGGAATTCTGGCTTATCTTCTGGAGCAAGGAGATTTTTGGTTTCCTTTCAATGGTCTGTTACTGTCATTGATGGCATTAAAGATTCCAGAAGCAAGATTTTAACCTGAGACATTAAGCAGAGATTAAGTTAAAATTTCTTAAGCATTCTTGGTTCATGGAAAGTAGAACAGATCAGACTGTGAAACAGCAATCGGTCTGCCTTGAAGCTGGGAGTGGGAGTGCTGGAATGCCAGATTCCTGCCTCCACCCGGCTTCTCTGTTACTTTTCAGGACTTTGTACTGTACTTTTTCAAAGCAAGGTCATGAGTAGGAACATAGTCCTCTGCTGTTCCTGCGTGCTCAAAACCCTCTACTACAAGGGGAGAGTGAGTGGAGTGATAAACTGCGTTCCCTCTTTCCATTACCTCATCCTTCCACCTCCTTGTTTTTTCAGTGTAAGCCAGCATTGCAGACACTACTTTTTTTTGCCTACTCCTACAGCAGCCTGGTGGGCAAATTGTATGTTTTAATGGCTTAGTGCAAGAAGCCCAGTGTTTGCTTGTGCTGTGCTGTGAAATCAAAGTGTGCACTTAGTGTTGCTGCTTAGCTTACCAGTTAGAGGAGAAGGTGATGTCTGTATTAGTCCTTTAATTTCCCAAAGCTGTATGAATACCTTTCCATAGCTGCTTAGGGGCTGGGGTGGGGAGATGCCAAGCCACCTCAATACTTGCATTTACTTTCTACCCCATCCATCTTTGCAGTCCATAAGAACTTATCCTGCCTGGGGAATGGAGCAGAGTTTCTCGGATGCGTTTCAGCTCCGTAAGCTATTTAGTGGGAGCAGCTGCTTCCATATGTGTACATGTGCTCATCTGAGCAGGCAGCACGCTCTTATAATTGTGGTGTGCATAATCCTAGCATGTGTTGTCAGTTTGCAAAGCAGCAGAATAGGGCATATTTTTTCTGAAGCTCACTGAATGAATTATGACTCTAAAAGTGTGCGTATATTTGCATTTTAAAAACAAACAAAACTACCTCACTCTGAATCATGAGGTGGTTGCTTGAAGGTCTGACCTATTTGGTCATCTATCAAAATCACTTTCTGTTGTAAAAGACAGGTCTGTTATTTTGCGTCATGTGTGTTCTATCCTACAAGTGAAATACTGCCTTCTGCCTAGGTCTCCAGAGAGTGAGACAAGGCTTTTGTCGGGTACTCCCACTTCTGACAGTGCATCTTATGTGCAACTGGCTTATAACCATCTCAGGAAAAGTTTCAGTTCACTGAATCCATGCACACCAGTCCACAAAATGTGGATATTTTGAATGCAGATGTATCTGTTTGGGCATTGGGATATAGTCAATTATAAATTAAGAATTGCAGGTTTATTACCCCTGAAAACAACAACCTGAAAAGTAGGAATTTATTTTTAGGTTAAAGACAAGGGAATTTTCCCTTTCCTTCTAAACCAACCTGGATCTTCTGTAATAACTGCAACTCCTTTTTGCTGAAAATAGTGGTCAGCTGCCCTATTGCTTGTATTAGCTGCTGTTTTACAACATCAGGTAACTTGAAGCCCAGTCACCAATTCTTTTCTCTGATACTGTGATTAAACACTTGTTTCACTTGTGCTTGCACATTGAAGGGAAGGAATGGTGTAAGTCCCACGTCTGCACCAGACAAGCTGGATGAAATTAATGCATTGACAGCTTAGCTTTCGTGGATAAGAGTTTTGGCTTGGAAATCTTTTTGAGGGAGTCAGTGAAAGAAGAGTTTATTAGAAATAATCAATGTTCAGGGTAATCCAGGCAATGTAACACATGTGTGGCACAGAGCAGTGTTTTCTCTTGGTTGTCTACAAAAGCTTGGAGTTTGGAAGTGGAAAATTAGACAGAGGAAAGAAGCTGAGATATTGGCACACATGTATCAACAAAGGCAGTATCATGTATGATGTGAGCTGCAGGGGAGATTAGATACTTCTGAATTCAAACAGGACAAGTTCAGGTCACCTAGAGAGAACACAAACTGGATTTACAGTTTGCAAGAAGGATTAGGAACCGTGGCATAACTAATGTT
Source organism: Agapornis roseicollis (assembly GCA_002631895.1). Lineage (NCBI taxonomy): Eukaryota > Metazoa > Chordata > Aves > Psittaciformes > Psittacidae > Agapornis > Agapornis roseicollis. The sequence continues at coordinate 58,452 of NDXB01008840.1, forward strand.
TAAAACCATTCTGATTATGTTAAGGTATTTGGAGCTAACAGTTAAATTCTGCTTGAAAGAAATATTTGTATATGGGCATAAATCATGTTAAGTGGAAAACAAAAGCAAAGCAGACCTGCTCAAATATTCTTGTAGGGTACAGCTTTTAAAAAATCCATATTTTATTCAAATGCTGTTTGAAGTACTGCCTTTCCCCTTCTGCAACCTTCCAGTTCCAGTGATTGGTATAGACATGTCCCACTTTGAAGCGGTCTGTACTTAATTACCTTTTTGAAATTCCAAGCACAGCTCCACATAGAAATTTACACTGAGATTCCTTCCTAGAGTTCAGACTCTATTTTGAGTCCAGGTCCTGCTTATTAACTTTCATCCAAACTTTAGTCTTCTATGAAACCAAAGTTTTCTTAACTCAGGAAGCGTTAAGTAGCATGATATTCTGATACTCACAATGAGCAACTTTGTTCTGATCTCTTTCTCTAAGTATCCTTTGCAGAAATGTCATCTTTGCAAATGAGTGCAAATAATTTGTACCAGTTAATTTTCTACCTAAAGAACATACAAACTTGAGACCATATTCCTGACATAAACCTGGTTTGAAGAGTATAAGAAATCTGCTATCAGCTTGCACACATGCCTTTTGATTACTTACCATATACAGATTTAGGTTCATTTTGGGTACTGAGTGTAAAGTATTTTATATTCATGTAGCTGGCAAGGTCAGCATGACACATACAGTTTCTCACACTGCTTATTCATACAGCTTTCTGCACCCAGCACAAAATGTGTAGCAGAGGCTTTGGGATATGCTCGGGAGGCTTCTGACCTGGTGGTAATCTTCAAGGTATGCTGAAATAACTGCAGGCAATTTTTAGAGGCAAGTCTGCTCCCTTCCCACTGCTCCTGAGTGGAAGCATTTTACACGGGAGAAATGAGGCTCCTATTAATAAAAAATATATAAACCCTTGATGGTTTAGTGCAATGGAGAGAGGCTCCCATGTGCCACCAAATTCTTGACTCATTGAGACTGTCAGTTCTGAAATTAAGCCGTCCATTTGATTTATGTGGATACTGCCTGAAGCTGGCTATCAACTAGAGCATGTTTTTTCAGGTGAAAAAGCCACCTTAATTTTTTTCTTGTTTTTAATATTCAGAATTTTAAGTATCTAAATAGCTCCTTGTTGATAACTGCTCTGTTTCTTTTCTGTAATGTCTACACTTAAATACAGAGGATAAATATTGTTCTCTTTCACTTTGTTGTTTATGACCAGCAGGTTGAAGGAGGTGATCCTGCCCCTCTGCTGTGCTCTCGTGAGACCTCACCTGCAGTATTGTGTGCAGTTCTGGTGTCCTCAACATAAAAAGGACATGGAACTGTTGGAACAAGTCCAGAGGAGGCCACGAGGATGATCAGGGCCCTTTCACGCCCTAACTATGCTATGATTCTATAAGACTTGAAAATTGTTCCTTAAATATACTGTAAATGAAATAATAAATACAAACCAGTTACATTTTGGAGAGAATGTTGATAATTCCTCCTAATCTTGTTATGTAAAAATTACATCCCTAAAACTCCAAAGCTGAACCAAATTCTGACAAGTCATCATCCAGGCAATGCAGAAGTTAGATTTTAGTTGTTTCAGACAAACTAAGGGAGGGTTACCAATAAAGTAGTACTAAAATCATTATAAACTCTGGTTGTAGAGGGGATTGCATGGAAATGTTAAGGACTTGTACAGATGCTGGGCTAATAGTAGTTGGACTTCATGGATAACAGTAGGGAGAAGTTATACTTGTAGCTCTGTGGCTGGCTCAAACGTAGCAGAGGAGTATGGGAGTTCTTCATTGAAACTGGTTTGTGTAAATAATTAACTAGGTATGTGAAGAAAATGGCTACAACCCCAAACTCTCTTCCTTTCAGAGAGAAATAATGCTATTTCTAGGCACCTACTGCTCAAAAACGCTTCAAGGCAACAAAACCCCTGTAATAAAGCTAATTATAGAATCATAGAATAGTTAGGGTTGGAAAGGACTTTAAGATCATCTAGTTCCAACCCCCCTGCCATAAGCAGGGACACCTCACACTAAACCATGCCACCCAAGGCTTTGTCCAACCCAGCCTTGAACACTGCCAGGGGTGGAGCACTGACAACTTCCTTGGGCAACCCATTCCAGTGCCTCACCACCCTAACAGCAAAGAATTTCTTCCTTATATCCAATCTAAACCTCTCCTGTTTAAGTGTGAACCCATTACCCCTTGTCCTGTCACTACAGTCCCTAATGAAGGGCCCCTCCCCAGCATCCCTTTAGGCCCCCTTCAGATACTGCTATGAGGTCTCCACAAAGCCTTCTCTTCTCCAGGCTGAACAGCCCCAACTTTCTCAGCCTGTCTTCATATGGGAGGTTCTCCAGTCCCCTGATCATCCTTGTGTCCCTCCTCTGGACTTGTTCCAACAGCTCCATGTCCTTTTTATGTTGAGGACACCAGAACTGCACACAGTGCTCCAGATGAGGTCTCAAAAGAGCAGAGTAGAGGGGCAGTATCACCTCCTTCACCCTGCTGGTCACGCTCCTTTTGATGCAGCCCAGGATGTGGTTGGCTTTCTGGGCTGCCTCCAGATGCTTCAAGCCGTAAGGCTTTTGGGATAGAAAAATACCCATTTCTGCCTTGCACTTCCATGATGCCAGTCCCCATAACTCCAGGACAGACCCTGCTTTTCATAGTTTAAGATCTTTTTGGCTGTTTTCTCAAGATTGACAGATGAGATGATTGCTGTGACTGTAATTTCCAGGTAATGAGAGTTACCCTTGCATCTTACTGCTTTAAGTGACTTCCCCAAGAGAGTAGTTTTCTTTGATAACCAATGTGACTTACAACCAGCTACTCATCAGCTTCATCCTTACTGCAATTGATACCACAAGCCAGTGTACATCAGTACCATTAGTTAGGTATTTCAGCTGACACTTTGCTGCTCAAACTCATAAAGCTGTGTACAGATAGATGAGTGGCTGTACTGAATAGCCAAAGGTAGCTGAAGGCAGCAGTGTTCTGCAGGCAGGCAAACTGCTGTTGCCAGCCTGTTCAGATGGCAAATTCAGTTCATGCTATCAATGATAAAGAGAACATGTAAGAAGAATGGGCCAAGAACTGCTGTTAGGATTGGATTACAATCAATGGGTCTCTTCCAGGCTAGGATGTGAACTTCTCCTAGTTGGGTGATGTAGCAATACAGGGGAAGCAACAGATACCCTTTGTTCTTAAATTTCTGGGGACAAGTTGTGTAGTTAACTGTTAATTTGACTTATATGTGCCTATGTTTTTCTGTTCTCAGACTTTATTAAAAGCTTTGTTTCTCTTCCTTTCCCCTTGTTCCCCAAAATTGGTTGGAAAAGAGAAGGGGAGGGAGAATCTGTCCAGAGAAAGAAATTTCTAAAACTCATCTTAAGCTTTTCCTGTGCAAAAAGCATAATTGGTCAAGAGTGGGCAGAGCTTCATGCCAACACAAACAAGATGCTGCACTTGGATGCAGAATGTTGCATGTGACAGTAGTCTTTGCAACACATGCATGTGACCAGTGAATCAGCAGTACCTAGATAGCAGACCACAGGGATGTCATGGGGTTTCTTAAAACTGCATGTCCTATGGAGCGATTCATGAGTTAGGATGTTTCAGTGTTTTAAGGCTGATTCTAATGTGGAAAAAACCAGGCACAGGTTTTGCATGTTGAGATGGTCAGTAAGTTTGCCATGTTAACAGTGAACTTCTGTGTACGGCTGTTGATACGCACAACCCCACTGCATATTCAGACTTAACTTTCCATTTCAGAAGTGTATTTGCATGTATCTCTGTGCTTCCCCCGTCTCGTGATGTGCTGGATTTGTTCTGCTCATACATTTTCAAGTAAAACAGATGTAACTAGCTGAGGACCTTAATTTTTCTGGTTCTTTGAAATCCATTTTGAATTGCCTGGGATGTGTGAAGTCAGACATTGCAGAACATTCTTCCAAGCTATGAGAGTGAATGTCTGATAATCTTAGATCTCCAGTGATTGCACTAATTAAACGAGCAAAAATCCTTCAACAAATACTGTGATTTCTCTCAAGTTGATAACAAAGTTAAGTCAGCTTCTTATGTATGACAGGCTGTTTTGGGGAATTTTGTCCCTTTTTGACTTTTAAGGAGGGCAGTAAGTTTTGGGTATTTTATTATTACTATATCTTTGCCAGACGTCATAGCTTAAGCCTGATGATAATGTTTGGTCTCTTTGCTCTCCTGTAATGTTACTCTGGTTCTTTGTCTGATTCACCCTCTTGAAGTCCTTTCTGAGAAAAACATTTGTACAAAAGGCCAAAAACCAGATTTATTTTCAAATGCGTAACACTTCCTAATGCACATTTCCAGCAATGCTGGTTGGTTGTCTGAGCCCCTCACATTAAGAATAAGCTGAGATCCTGCTTTGTCATGAGTATTTGAATTTTTATATGGCTGATGTCTGCCTGGTTGCACTTATTCTTGTGGCCATGTTGAAAGAACGTGCTGTAGTTGATGTCCCAGTTCTGGTTGTCCCCTGCTGACTTTCCATCACAAATTCACAAGCCACGTGTCAAGCCACGTGTTTGGCTGTCAAGCCACGTGTTTGATGCAGACAGGTGGTGTCCAAATTGGTGTCTGTTTTGTTCCGTAATGTGGGGGACTTCATCAAACCAGGTGCTCAGAATCTGACATACTTGTGCACAAATAGTGTCAGTGGTTGGGCTAAAACCCTAAACATAATGTAGTAAAGATATGACTGTAGCTAAAACCTATGATTTCTTCCTTGACAAGAATCTGTAGCATAGCCTCCATTCAGGTACACTGAGATTTAGGATTTTTCATGTGTTGAAGCATGTGAAAATAGCAGGGCTCAGTTCAGCTGTGGAACTGTCATTGTTTGGACTGTTTCTACCTCCCATATGAAGACAGGCTGAGAAAGTTGGGACTGTTCAGCTTGGAGAAGAGAAGGCTGCGTGGAGACCTCATAGCAGCCTTCCAGTATCTGAAGGAGGCCTATAGGGCTGCTGGGGAGGGACTCTTCATTAGGGACTGTAGCAATAGGACAAGGGGTGATGGGTTTAAACTGAAAGAGGGGAAGTTCAGGTCAGATACAAGGAAGAAGTTCTTTACTGTGAGGGTGGTGAGGCACTGGAATGGGTTGCCCAAGGAAGTGGTGAATGCTCACAAAGAAGTGGTGAGTGCTCCATCCCTGGCAGTGTTCAAAGCCAGGTTGGACAGAGCCTTGGATGGCATGTCCCTGCCCATGGCAGGGGCTTTTAACTAGTTGATCTTAATGTCCTTTCCAACCCTAGCCATGCTATGTTTATAGCTATCACTTTACAAAGTAGTTTAAAAAGGAGCACTTTCTATGGCATGTCAAGGCAATGTTTTGTTTGATTACATCACGAATAATTAGGAAATTTGTTTATATTATCAGTAATAATATTGGTATATAAGCTTTGCAACTTATTTCCTTAGTGGTGAGTACATTTTTATGCAGATACTTTAGAACTGTATACTGGAAAATGACTAAAGACTTATCTGCTTCATGTTTTCCTAACTTAGCTATTGCAAACATGACATATGTAGGTACCCAGGCTGCATTCCAGCACAACCTACTAGCAGGCAGAAGGATTTCTGCTTTAGTGCTGCAGTTCATTAAAGAGCTGTAAACAGAAATGCTGCAAAAGTTTACTGTGGGCATATGAGGAGAGATTTCTGATAACCTCAAGGCTGCCTCCCAAATGATCTTATTAATTGTGTGAGTAATCCGGGGAAAATCAGCAGGGTTGCTTTGACTTCTGCCCTCTGAGGCTGCAGTTTTTACAGCTTGGAGCAGCTATTAGTAACTATAGCTCTTGAAGTGCAATTTCAAAAACCCCAGGAAATATGTTCCTGTTTTTCTTTCTGATGCTGCTACAACTGACAACTCCTCTTCCTTTAGCCCCTAATTCAGTGTGCTGCTGTTCCTGGAAACCTGTTTGGAATGTTATAATGAAGTTTTGAACTTGCCTGAAGTACATCAAATCTAACACATGAGCCTGGTTTCCAGTGGAGACTTCATTCTGCATTCAGTCAGCTGTTTCTCATGAGTCACACTGGCTGGGTAAGGAAGGAAAGGGTTTCTTTGTGCTGGCTTAGGGAATTCATGGTTTTAAGTCATTCTGTACTAGAAATGCTGCTGTTACAGTTGTCAGCTCATTTGTGTTCAAAGTGACTAAGCCATGACCAGAAGGTGCCATCTTTTCTAGCTGCTAGTGACAATTAAAGCATTGATTACAATTTAGATTGTAGGAAATCTGGACATAGTGTCATGTGTTGTGGTGATGGATGGAAGAAAAATGCAGTAAGTGTTTATAGCTTTTTTTGGTGAAGGCATTCTCTTTTTTAAATCTAGTTTGGAGTTGATTGGTTTGGGTTTTGTTTTTTTTTTTCAGTTTCCCTTTGAGAATTATTTTTAGCATCACAAAAATCTTATATTGAAGAGAAACTCAAAAAGCTATTTCAAATTGCTTTTCTCCTTTCACAGTGCCTTTCAGAGTGGCATCATTCTGCCTAGAGCTGGGCTATCATCTCTTTCCAGGTACCTTTCTGCTCCTGTTCCATTCTGCTTGTGCTCTTCAGAGTTGACATAACACAGTCTGTGTTGGAGAGGGCAAGATTCATGAGAACATCAGGCATTTAACTGTTTTGGAGCAGCTTATATCTATGGCCTGTTTTCTGGACGTTACTTATATACAGAACTGCTAACTAAATAAATATATGTATTTTTTCACATTTTAAGGCTGTTCTTTACTGTGCAAATTAACCTTGGCTGTTCTTTAGAACTGCTTTTCTAGCTTAAGGATGCTATTCACTGTTAGCAGCATATTTCTTTGCATGTGCACATGACTTTGGCACCACTGTAGTTTTCCATCTTAACTAGCTGTCTTATCTCTTAGCTTTTAAGTTAGATTTGGTTAAAGTATACCTTTTAAACCAGATAAAACCAGATAAATGGGAAAACACAGAATTTGGTAGAACAAAGAGTTTGAAAAAGTTTGACTCAGTCTCCAGTAGTGTTTAACCTTTTGTTACTGTAGTTAAGAGATTATGGAAAGGTCAGATTTCCTTCAGCTTTTTAAAGCTTTCTGGTAATTATTAGTTCTGAAGCCAGCAACTGTGTTACCTGGGGCATCTGGAAGACAGGAGATTTAGATCAGTCATTAGGCAGAAGTTCTTCCCTGCGAGGGTGCTGAGGTGCTGGCACAGGGTGCCCAGAGAAGCTGTGGCTGCCCCATCCCNGAAGCCAGCAACTGTGTTACCTGGGGCATCTGGAAGACAGGAGATTTAGATCAGTCATTAGGCAGAAGTTCTTCCCTGCGAGGGTGCTGAGGTGCTGGCACAGGGTGCCCAGAGAAGCTGTGGCTGCCCCATCCCTGGCTGTACGCAAGGCCAGGTTGGGCAGGGCTTGGAGCACCCTGCTCTAGTGGAAGAGTGTCCTTGCCCATGGCAGGGGGTTGAAAATAGGTGATCTTTAAGGTCCCTTCCAACCCAAACCATTCTATGATTCTGTGATTGTAGTGATTGAATTTATCTTTGGAAATATTTCCCATTGTTTGGTATCTGTTAAGCCTAAAAATACTGAATCCCCATTATAACCCTGAAAAGTCGTCATATTCATTATAGTTGGTTAGTATTGGATTCATTAACAGCTTAGGAAAATGACAAAATCCAGTCATGCCATTAGGAAGCATGGGTTTTTTTCTCTGTATAGTTTTGATAAGAACAACAACCTTCTACAGCTTGCTCATGAACTAGGTAAAATGAGAGTCCATATTTGATTTTGCTTTTCCTGCTAGTTTTCTTTCACTTTTCTGTCGTTGTTCTTCAAGATACTAATAATGCCTTAATTTCTGATTTCAGGCAAATACATAGTAACCGGTGTGTGATATTTGCATCCCAGAACCAGGCCACAGGAAACACACCACCCACTCTATTATATACAGTATATGTAGTATGGCTGTTGATGGTATTAAGGTTTATTCGCCTTTTTGTTTCTCACTACTTCTAGTTAAAAGATCATGAAGTCAAGCTTATAAAATAGTTTCTTAAATACTGTTAGAAACATGTCAAAGTATGTGGCAATTCCAAATTCATACAGCACACTTTGGCTTACCTGCTTTGTAAACCAGTTTCATGATACATGCAGGATTTTAGATAATCAGAAGAGATAGAGCATGTGAAGTGTTTCATGATCATCAGTTGTTTTGAATTCTGGTGTCCTTGACTTACCACCGATCCCATTGCAGATGGGCTTGGGTAATATGCCTTCAGGAAGCATGTAGGACAGACCTCTAACTCTTCAGCTAAGAGTTTTAAATGGTAAGAATTGTTCTTTTTCAAATTCTTTTTCCTTCTTATGGCTTCTAAAGCAGCTTTTATAGATACAAAAAGAAGTTCAAGGAAAAGAAGTGCCTACAGCTTGTCAGTATCCACAGCTATTTTCCAGGGGTTTAAAGTTCTAGTGCTGGTTTTTTAGTGTTTTCTTTTGTAAAGATAGGGCCTTTGGTGATAAATAGCTGGTGTTTGTTCAGTGGTCTTTTGAGACTTTAAAGTAGTTGGCTGAAGTGTAACTGCATTAATTACCAGTAAAAACAAATTAATGACAACTCTGAATATTACAGTTGCTCACTAATCTCATGAACAAAATTCCTAATTTCATTTTCCAGCTTAGGAGATAAACAGTGTGAAATAATCTCAGCCTGAATTGGAAAACTCATCTTTATGGTGCCTGACACTTGAGGGTTGTAGGAGGTGCAGATGTGCAGGTCAGTGCAATGGTTAAAAGGTGAAACTGCATTAATGGAGCCTGTAGAAGCTATGTGCCCACAGAAACCTCTTGGTTACGTGTTAAAACTGTCCTGCACATCTAAACTTCTTGCAGTGATGAATAGTGTTTATGCTGATAGGTATTTCACACAGCAAGACTGCCTGCAGGACAGAGGCAGGCATTTCTCCTTTCCTATCTAGGCTGCTGCTTCTGGAAATTAATCTTCTGAGTTTCTTTTTTGCTGATTCAGAAGGTTTTTTAATTAAGAAAAATCAGTAAAAGAGGAGATAAATATAAAAATAGCCAGAAGATGAGAAAGAAGCAAAAGTCCATATAAAAGACAGAGAAATGGTGGTGTAACTGGAGCATAAAAAGTTACTGATAGGCTGGCAAAGCTGTGTGAAATGGGCTTCGTAGTAGCGACCAAACCTTTAGAATTATTGTACTTGATTTTTTTCCTGCTTTTATAGGAATTATGAACTATTTGTAATTCTATTTCTGCCTTAGACTGAAAAGCAGATTTTGGCAGCCTCTGCTCTTTTTTGTTTTTCTCCTTTGCCTGTGTAGCGTTCCAAGTTGGCTAATGAGGAGCTGTGCGTCCCCACTGTGCAGAAAACTGTTCTTATTTGAAGTTGCATTAGATTCCTCTGTTAATTACTACATACACTTGTACACGCTCTTAAAGAATTCTGCAATGTATGGGGATGATGATCTCATTTAGATTCTTATCCCCCAAGTTTTTGGCAGCCATAAGGGGGAAATCCCATTTTATCAGATGGAATATACACACAAAGGAATGTTTGCTTTGATAACAAAAGAGGCTCAGTGCTCAAAAAGATTTTTCTGGAAGGATTTCCTTCTAGTTAGAGTACATAATTTGACAACTTTAAAATAAAGACTACTATAATGATACTTTTCTTCACAGCTTCAAGCTAGAGATAGCATGATCAATGGCTTTAGCAGGTTTTAATTGGCCTTCTGGCTGTTCTGTTGCAATAGAAGGAATAAATGCCTTAGCAACAGATTTCTGTTAAGTAGGAGAATTTGAACTCAGTCTGTGCTTACAAAACAAAGAAAAAAAGGAAAACTGCTTTTGTCTCAGATCACTCCACAGTATCTTCTGTGTTTGCATTTCCTTTAGATTTACTGGGGCTTCTTAGACTATGTGGTCTATTTGATAAATGAATAAGATATAGAGCATTTCTCTTGTTGATACTTTGATGAATGTATGTGATGCCAGCAAAGACCAAGCTGGTTTTTCCCTTTGCTATGTATTAGTGACTAAGTTCGCCCTGTGGAGACTCCAAAACATTCACTAGCCATAAAACCGGCACTTAATTCCCTGCTTCATGTTGTTTAATGCTTGCATTTTGTTTGTCTTTCCTTAGGTTTTTTGATTTAAGCTTTTACTGAATCCTTATCTATAACAGCAGTCTTAATTTTTTGAAAGATAAACTGAAGTGGCATATACAGTGAAGTAGCTTTTCAACAGCTTAGTGCTAAATGCTTCCAGATAGAGATGCAATTTAATCACATCTGTGCTTTATGACAAATGTAGATCTGCAGTTTCCTAAGGAATGTTTATTAATACCTTTAATGTTCATTGTCGTGCGTGAGGAAGGTATGTGCATAATCTCTCTGTGCTAGAAAGCCCCTTCAGTTTAAATTTATTAAAGATTACTTTACCCTGTCATGACCAAAGTGTCCCCTTAATCCAGTTCCCTCCCATGAAAGCGTGAGAATTTCTGCACTACTTGGGGTCTGTGCGAATCATCTGCACTACAAAAGAAACCCGTCTCCTTCCATGTTAGGAATCTGGGAAGGGTAAATATTTAGAAGTGCTGGCATAACAATAGCAGAAGTAGAAGGAAATTAAAGTTTGGGATCCAGTACAGAGACATGTTTGGCTTAAACTGGTGAGTGGAAAGAAAAATAAAAGCTTTTTAGTGATTTGGTGAAGGGTTACAATTTTCATTTTTGGATTAAGGAATAAGCAGAACTGTTTGATGTAGAATAAATTACCCAGTTTCACAGACAAGAAACTCAGTTTTTGCAAAGGTGGCCTTTTTAGTTCTTGTTTAGGTGTTCTATTTATTCTGCCAGACTAGACTATGTTGCTGTTCCATTGGTTTATGACAGGTTGCAGGAACTGATATTTCACTGAGCAAAGATTAGCACTGTGAAGGGAACAAGCCTTTTTATGGAAGACTGCTGGTATGAGAACATCTTGGATGTAAAGGTTAGAGGCTTCAGGTTGGATGCATATGTAAAGTAAACTGAAATTAAGACCATGGCATAGCAATTGATTTCATTATAGAAATGCTGGTGTATAGGTTGCTAAATAGTTTACTCTGTAAAAGATTCTTCTGTAGAATCTCTTGGAGAACTTCCAGCATCTGTTGTTTGCAACAGCTGTTAGATACTGAGCAGAAAAAGATGTGTCTGTCCACAGAATAGTAAGGAAAATGTATTCTTTATCTTGATAAATTCAGTTCAGGTTGAGTAACTCTTCAAATATTAAAACCAGTTTTTCTCATGGATTTCACTTATCTTTGGGAGATTTTTGGCACTCTGTTCAAATACCTAAATGTGGATGTTCCAAAGACTGAAGTCTGTTTCTGCCAAAATTTGCCGTGTGACTTATGAGCCTATATAAAGACCGTTATAGTAACTTAAGCTGATACTTGGCTTGTATTTATGCAAGATATCTCCACATAATCCTTTAACTTAATTTTGAACAGTGGTTTGCTTTTTAGAGAGAAATCATATAGAGTTGACTGAAGGGAGCTGTGCTTTTGCAATGAATTTTAGTGTTTTGAAAGTTGATTTTTTTTTTTTTTCCTTTTTAATCCCATTTAAAAGTTAAACCCCAAAATTCTGCATTTCATTGTAGAAGGAAATAGTTTCTCTCCAGGGCATTTATCCCCACAGGTAGGAGACCCTGCTGGGTAGCCTTATCTGATGCCTCAGGGCTCTCTGCTCACTCTCAGCTTGCTGTATGGGTCATCTGAAAAGGCAAGTTTCCAGGTAGTTCTGTTGGAAGGCTGTCAAACTTTACCATCCCCATATCATGTTTTAATAGTATTTTTTTGTTACCCTTCATATAATTTTGGTTTTTATGGTTTCCAGATGGTAGGTAATTCAGCACAGCCCTTGATGCAGTTTGGATTCCAGATCACCTAGTGTCTCACAGCCTGGCAGAAACTTCAGATTTAGGTGCCAGTTGCTGCAAAGGGACCCACAGAACATATGAACTGTAGCGAAATGTATTAGTGAAATACAGGGTAAGAGTATTTGAAGATAATTTAGACCACTCCAGCACTTCAGTGCCTGTGAATTTCTCAGTATTTTGGTTACCTACCCATGTGGACATTAGTTATCTTGAAGTTTCATTTGTGGGGTGACAAACACTTCAGTATTTAAGAGCCTGTCCCCTCTTCACTTACTGAGAGTACTCTGCAAATTCAAGCAATTAAAAGAAAATCTTATTTCATTAAGATTATCTGTTCAACCTTAGATATCTGAAGAGGTAAACCCAGTGCCAGGAGGTAACTGAACAATGCAGTCTTACTCTGCAGCACAGTGATACAGGAGCTGGCTCAGCAGAGAAGAGGTGTTTGCCAGCATTGTTCTGAAGCAGATGTGCCCAGCACAAAAGGTGATATTGAATCTCACAGTTGGTAAATCAAGCACGGTTTTTTTTCCAGCATTTTACATCATTATCTGTTACTGGTAAAATAAATCATAACAGAGAACAGCTTAAATCTATTTAAGGCTTGTGGGACAATGAGAACTTTGGCAGGTACAGTACTGTACAGTACCACTGAACATGGCTCAATTGTGACCAGTCACACTCATAGAAGATTCACCAGGACCATTCTGTGGGATGTTCCATTTCTTCTCCAGTAATTTGGCAATAGCACCATTTTACCAGTCTGTTCCTTATGAACCAGCAGAATTAAAGGTGTTTATTTTACCCGGTTTAAAAATAGAGATTTCAAAATGTTTTTAGCTAGGGTAGAGCATCATTACTTGTAGAAGTGCTTAAAGTAACATTTGACAAAGTAGAGCAGAACTTAAGGAGGGACAACAGGGATATGAAGGCCCTGGATGCATGAGGAGGAATGGAGAGAGCCTCATCAAAGGTCCTTGCTCCAGTCCAAGCAGCAAGATGTACTGGTGTTGCAGAGCAGAGGCTATGCCCAGTGCAGGTTCTGCATGCCTCAGTGTCCAAGTGCCTCTGCAATAGCAGTGAAGAAGTGTCTACAAATGCCTTACAATGCTTTGATGTAATTGCTGGACAATTGTATGATAACTCCAAAGAAAGGAAGGCTTGGATTTTATGCTGAAATCCATCTGAAGGATATTAAGCTCAGGTTTCTCACCAAGTAGTGGTCTCTTAACTGCTCAACTGTTCACTGGATTGGGATCAAGGGCATCCGTTGTACAACTAGAACACAAACTTTACAGGACCAGAGTGAGGGAAAGCACAAGCAAGAGAAACAGGACTTTGTAACGCAATGATGAGGTCACTTACCTGGGAGGGGGGAAACACAGGCTGTACTTCAAGGACTGTGTATTTTACATTAAACACTACAAGAGTTTATTAGCAGTTTTGGAAGCTTAAACAGAACTAAACATAGCCTATAAAATAGTGGCTTAAGCAATTTCTGTCTAAGGTTCTTTGTAAATAATTGAGTGAAGCTTTAAAATGACAGTAATAAGCATGGAACAAAAATAAGATTTTTGTGCATGTAGTTTCTTGTTTGGTGATTGGTTTGGTTTGTTTTTCTTTTCCCCAGAACCTTGATATTGGTGAAATTGGTTAATTTCATCTCAGAATTTTGCATGGTGAAAGCTTCTGTTTAATCCTGTTTTAAGCCTCTGGTTGATCTTAGTTTAAATGTGCTCATCCAGCTGGGGTTTATGTACTTGCCAGAAATGATTCTGGGTTTGTGTTGCAGTTTTAAGAGAAATGAGCATATCGAAAGTCAATCGAAATTCTCCATCCACATCTGTGGCTATAAAAGGTTGATGCAATAGTGATACGTGCCAGCAGTCGTGTGCTGCTCAGTTTATAACTTCAAAGTGAAGAAAATGCAAATGAATTGTACTTCAGTGCATGACTAAATTTAGGGTATTAAACCAGGTTCTTTATTGTGTTTACCTCTAATTGTGATGGTTTAAAAAACTCACTTATTATTAGCTAAATTTACAATGGCAGTTTTAGGTTTCTAGGAAGCTCTAGCGACCTCTGTAAAGGGGTAATTCAGTGAACCTGTCACTAATAATTTCATTCTCTAGCTAATAGTAATGGGTTTAATCCAGAAATTATGAGCTGGGCCCCCCTTTCCTGAGGGAAGTATTTCTTTCCATTTTTAAATGCAAGGGGGGTGAGTAGTAAATTTAACAGGACCTGGCTGTTCTTTTATATTTGAAGTCAGGAGGCTTTGCTAAGTACTGTGCAGAATGTGGTAATACACAGCAGTTTTCCTTGCTTTCCCTCCATCTGAAGGCAGCCACGTTTCTCCCATGCCATTTGAATGGAGTACAGCTTTGTTTGCTGTTGCTTATGTGTTTACCTGCACCTTGCAAGCTAGCTCATGGTGGCTGATGTGTTTCAGATGTGTTCTGTGCGCAAGAAGCATCACTGTTCCAGTCATGCTCTGGCTGAACAGTGTTGATGGCTCTGCTCAGTATTTCTAGTAGCCATGCAAGTAGGTTAGTGATGCAGTACTTGTGAAGAAAGTCATAAAAGATAATGGCACTGTGGAAGTGTTGACTTGTTTAGCTCTGAAAGAAAAAGCAAGAAACCTGGGAAAGTGCCTTCAATGGCTTTACCAATTGTACCCCGCTATGTTTTAGTATTGAATTAGAATGCTAATCACTGAGTTCTTCTCCATCTTGTCCTAATGAAAGAAGTTCCTGTATGTAGGGGATTGGCATTTCAGTTTGTAAGCATTTCAAACACAGCCCTTTGTTTCTGCTTTGGGTATTTCGTGAGAATTCTAAACTAACTCAGCAATAAGTTCTTTTATAGAAAACTTACACCAAGAAATCATGCATCACGCTTATCCCTTTGATTTGCAGTTTACATTTTAGTTACACTCTGTGTAGTATGTTTTTTTCTTAAGCACGTTTTTAATAACTTTGTGCTAATATCAACTCTAAAGCCTATTGCTTTTACAGTATGTTATAAAATACACATTTTGCACATACACTCTCCTAAACAGAGTGAAATCATCAGTGCCTCCAAAAGAAGCACATCTCCACATGCCTGCTGGTTATTCTTGCCTGTTATGGTGGCCATCCTTCAGCCAGCAAACAAGCTTGTGCAGGTATGTGGTGAGCTGAAGTTGGGAAATTTTATTGGGATTGAAACTAATGTATGAGGAGGAAGTGTGTGGGTGAGCGTTTTAGCACATGCTTGCGTGACAACACACTTGCCTCTTAAAATTATCGCCTAGCTTTGAAATTCCTTGTCCTCTGACCTCGGCCAAGCATTCCAGGTTCCTTTCTCTTCCTTCTTCCCTGCCCCCTTCCCCTTGAAATTCACAGCTTGCTCTCACCCCTGGCTTGTAATATGCCAGTAACCAAGGAACTGAGGGTCACCAGTTTCCACTCGCTATGCACAAATACTGCTATTGCTGCTCCTGCCCCACATCTCTCACTCAGTTGTACGGGAAAGGTGGGAAGAACACTGGTGGATATTAGTCTTTTCTGGTGCCTAGCAATAACCTTTTAAGCATTTAGCTTTGACTACTGCCACCAGATCCATGGGGTACTTTTTTGTTCACTGTGAGGAAAAAAGCGTAGCAGGTACGTCATGAAGAACCAGTCATCCAAAATTGATTGGGATGCTTTCCTCAAGGTTAGCTTATTTTTTCCTTATCTTTGTCTCTAAAGCAAACTCGTTGGGGAAGACTTTTTTGCTGGTAGTTTTACATCAAAGTTGTTTTGGAAAGGGCATATGCAAGGATGAACATCTTCTGACATGGTGAACAATCTATCTGTGGCTGCTTTTTACTTTCAATAGCTGATTGGGCTGCAAGTTCTTGCTGGGAAGGTGAGTATCTTGTGTGTGCATTGCTCATTAAAATAGTATTTGGCTGGTGACTGTTAAATACTGTAGACTAAACAAGGGTGTTCTGTTAAATAAGATTTAAAATAGTAAAAAAGAATATTCAGCTTTTAATATCTGAACACTGCTATAAAGGTTCAATAGCCTGGTAGTAAAGCGATTTCTTAGCTTTATTAAAATTAGCAGTGCCTGTGCCCTGGAACAGGTACATGGCCCAATTAAGTGAGCTGGAAGGGAGGGAATTGCAAAGGGACCAAACCTTTCTCCTAGCCATGGAATGGCTGTGCAGCTGCTGCAGCCGCAGGGCTGCCAGAAGCCTTCTGCAGCTGCTCTATGCCTGTCCCTGATACAGAGGTGGTTTACGGGTGCTAACTCTGCAGCTGGAGTGCTGCTGGCATCTACCCAGGCACTCACTTTGCCAGGATATAAAAAAAGATCTTCATGCTTTTACTCTGTAATGGCCTAAAGTGACTAGTGTTCTCTCAGTTCCCATAGCCTGGTTTCCTGTGCAGACTGGTATCAGTCCTGCTGCTTCAGAGTCCTGGAATGTTTTGTGATCCACAAATCCTGGGTATGGAAAGAAACTGTACCCTAGATACATTATAGCACATGAGCCTCTTCAGGTTCCTTAATTTTATGTGAAGAGAGTTATTTGATACCACAGTTCACATGACCAGTAGAGAATGCAATTGTGTTCCAATGAATCTCCTAGAAACAGCATGTATGGAACATACAAAATAGGTGGGCTGTAGTGATAGGAAAAAACCATCATTGTCTGACTGAATTTGCTACATACATCACAGACTGTAACAGAAGTAATCTGATTGAGGTCTGGTCTTGAATATGATCTTTAAGTAGCTATCCAACTGTAGTTACTAAATGTAAATCTCAAGAGGTACCCTCACATTCGAAGAGCCTTCTAGTACATAGTCTAAGAGATTTGGTCAATACTGGACATCTTCAATATAAAGCTTTGGTTTGTCAAATGGACCTCATGCAGAGAAATAATGTAATACAAACCCAGATACAACTAATGCAGTTTCTGTATCTGCTGTGCTTTTCCAAAGGTTGTTTTAATTTGAGACCTGATCAGGAAGGTATAGAGCTGCAGTTTGGTACTAACAAGATTATAGCTCAGAACTGTGTGGCAGAAAATGCCAAATCACGTTTCTGAGAAAATACACTTCAGTATCTGTAGGCATAATACGAAAACGGTAGTGATAGTGTTAAACCCCAAAACCAAACATGATGGGGAATGCTACATAGGTGTTTCATAGTTTAGACTTCTCTCAGGGTTTTTGACTTAGACTAGCACATAAACCAGATACTTATCAAGCTTACTTTAGTGAAGAACTTTGGACATGATTTGACTTGGCTTATGAGAGGCAATAACTGTAGTTCAGTCTAAACAGCGTGAAATCAGAGGGTTCAGAGAAATCTGCCATCTTCGAAGGCCGTAGAGGTTGGTGCTCTGAAAGGTCTGGTTCTTGGTTTATATGAATGTATGAGAAATTCCCAGGTTTGCATCTGTTTGCTAAGAGACAGCTAGAAAAGATTGACTTCCCATTGCAGGAGCTGTGTTTGGGTAACCCTCTGGCAGGCAGGCAGCCTAGCGAGCAAACACTGAGTTTGGGCTTCAATAGCATTTTCTCTTGCCTTGTCTGTCAGGCCTTCCTTAGTGTGTCAGGAAAGCTCACACCAAATAAAAGCTCCTCTGTGGGCTCTAGCATTGCTTGTTTACTCCAAACACTTGGATCTTTCTTCTTCTGAAGAAAAAAAAAGATTAGCTTTGGTGCTTATTTCACTTTCCTAATGAGGAAAGGTGAAGGTGTGGTGTGGGTTGTGCACGAAAGGGGGGAAGCTCTTTCATGCATTATTTGAAGGTTTAAAGCAGTTAATTTTGAAAATCCTTTAGGAAAATGAATAATTAGCAGCTGCTAGGGGGCTTTCTGCTGTTACTTTTACTAAGCCAAAGGAATAGCTCTAGGTTGAAGGCTGAACTTGCAACAGGTAGAACAAATGCTTCAGAACTACAGTTGTTGCTTAATTTGCTCTTAAAAGACTAGCAAGAAACTTCTGCTTTCTTTGCTGTGAACATGAATGAGAAGAACAACAAAATGAATGGTTTCCTGATGTGTGCAACATAAATGTTTATTTTGCACGTAACTGTTTATATTGCAAACATACTATATGGCGATATTTACACAGTTGCAATAAACATTGATGTTACCTTATTAATTTCCCCAAAATGGGAAACAAAACAATGGTCCCTACCTAAAAAGTCATTGATACCTTAGTGTTTTCAAAGAATTCCTTATATTTCAAGACTTTGTTCCTGAGCTGTGAATATGAATCTGAAAAACTGAGCTTTTCTTTGCTTCTCTGGTTGAAATAAACAGTGGTAGTTGTGTTTTCTGGACTGTTGCTATATGAACTCCTCCAGATGATGGGAGAAATGCAGTTCTTTGCTGTTTCTTTGATTACAGACAAGTTAATGTAGTTGCTCCTATATCAAAGTTGTTAAAGTGCGTTTCTCCTTTACTTGGAAGAAAAATAGACTACAACAGCTACGTTCACTGTAACGTCAGGATGGTGGTTGTAATTTAAGTGCTGGTGTTGTGCAAGTGATGGAATTACTGGTTTTTATGTCACTTGTTTATTTTACGCTCAGATAAAGCATTCTGTTAGTTTTTCCCTCTGGTCAGTCTGGAGTATTTTACAAGTGACATTATACATGTGTATGCTTACATAAGATATACTTAAGTGTAGTTAATTCGTAGTGGAAAAGGTACACCTGTGAGAAAGGAATGTGAATGAGAAAATGTAACTGTGTGTAAACATGTTTATGCAGCTGCATTTTAATGTAACTTATTGGAGCACTGGGTTTGGAGAAGAAGAAAACTGCTACAACTGAAGACAAACTATTAAACATTCCTTCAGAACATTGCAAGCTGTGGCTAAACCAAAAGTAGAGATCATCAATTCTGCTTCCACATTTATTTGTACTTTTAACAAGTTTTCTTCAAATTAATATCTGAAAACTGGTTTAGATACTAATAAAACCATCTTAACTTCCCATATTAAAGTATTTTGCAGAGTATCGCATCTGGGTTTTTTCTGGTTTTCATGATGAATACATAACTTTTTATTTTAGCAATGTAAATAATTGCTTCCAATGTGGGGGATTTTTAAACTTAATAGGTTTTTGAGTCTCATGTGAGACTTGAGTTACTGTGGAGCCTCAAGAGATGTATTTTAATTGAGTACACGTGCTTTGGAAATATGCAAAATAAAAGTCTTTATTAGATCTTCATTGAAAAGAAATCATTAGATTGATGTTAGTATTTCTGTTGTGTAAGTAGATAAACCAAGATGGTCTTATATTTCATACAGCTCAGCCTTCACATGACCTGGTTTAAACCTCAGTGAAAAAACTTAGGCAAATACTGCTGGAGTGTGTCTCTTCAGTTGGGGGAGAAGGCTGGAAAATGTCACTATCGTACTTAGAGCTTTTTAAACAATCAATAAAGAGTTTAGAATCCTGATGTAGTTGTTTGCAATATCATAGCGAACTGGCTCTTTAATTACACTTGGGACTGAGAGGCCATTGTTCTAGGCACTTCGTGAACAATAAAGGACCCTCTTTGCCCTCTGAAATTGATTTCTGTGCTTTGACTTTCAGTGATATTTAAGATGATGTGACCTTAAACATCCAGTTTCCAGAATATTAAAAGAATGTGTTGGTATCTGTTTTATTGAATGTAGTGTGGAGAGTTCAGGTTTCCCAATTGCACACCAGGACTCCTCTGTTTATCTAAAAAACTCCAAATAGAGCATGATCAGCAATAACGTCTTAACATTTCCCCTCTCACTAGTGCTGGAGGAGACTGCTTTGTAAGGCTTAAAGCTTCTTTCAGCCTCTCTATGCACTTAACTCTCAGCCTTTCTTGAGGATATCTGTTATGAAAGATTTTGTGATAAAGTCTGGATGAGTGTATTTCTGGACTCAAGCACCATAGAGGTACTTGGCTATCTCTTGAAGAATTATCAGGTGTGACACAGTCAGTGGTGGTCTAGACTTAGCAATCTCTGATGGATCAAACTGACTCAACCCAATTAACTTCCTCAATACTGTGCTCCTGCCATGTCCCATGTACTGCTAGAATCTGGAAGATCCCACTATGGGCCCTGTGTGCCCCTGAATAGTTAAAGTAGCTGCCACTATCTCAGTATTACCTGAAGTGCGGCACAAAAGTACACTGTAGTGCAAAAAGCAGTAAATAAATGGTTGGTCCTTACCATGTTTCTCCTACTGCATTATTTGTTTTACATGTCATTTGGTGAATTTCCTACTGTGAGTAGGGCACTCTAGCAGCTAAGGCATAGTAGAGAATATTGTGTCCAAGGAAAAACCACCAGTCAGGAAATTCTGTAGGTGGATAGGAATTGTAATGAAAATTCAATGTAGCTGTAAAATGTGCCATGTACAGAACTCATTCTGTCATTTTAACCTCTCATTAGCTCATTACTTCTAGTCCATATTCCCTTATTATCCCCATTTCATTACAATTCAGCAGAACTTCTGCAGCACCTCTGGTACCCTGTCTAGACTTCAAGAGTTTCAAAAGCCTCTGCACTTTTCCCCTGAGCACTTGAGTAGTACTTCAGCATCAATGTCCGTAGAGCACCCAAACCTATCACCAGCTCTCCTATTAGTGTCCAGCACTGTCAAAGTTCTTCAGCTTCTTCTAAGTCTCTCTTTCTCCTTAAAAGACACTGCTGTGACAAGCTGAATCTGTGATTAACATCATGTTAAGCTCTGAGAGTCCAAGCCAAGAAAAGGCTCAGAGAATGTTATGCTGGTATCATTGGGAGGGTGGTAGCTTGGGAGCAGCTCTTGAAGGTGGGCAGCCAAAGTTTGCAGAAGTGGTTGGCTCTTGATAGCATGGCCTGGGGTAACTCCATTTTAGGAAAGGCTATGAATGGATCATGGCCAAGAACTGCAACTCTTGATACCTCGCTTAAAGAAAGAAAATGGTCAGACTTCATAAACTGCAACAGAATATGTCAGCTGTACTTTGCAAATAAGAATATAAGCTTCAAGTTTTTAGTCTCATCTTCTTAAACCATGACAATATTATACAAATGGATTAACTTGAATCTCTGATTTAGTTATCGTATTCTATGATTCTATAACAGGTGTTTTGAGCCCCCCCTAAGGATTGTATAGAATTCTGCGAACTATATTAGTATTTTTACTACTACTTGGTTTTATTAAGTATACTATGAAAAATATTTTAAAATCTCAGTTAAAAAGCAGCTTATTGTCAGAAGTTGATCAAAGATGCTTTGCCCATTTCTCTAAGTTCAAAGGATTCCTCTTTGATCAGAGCGTACAGAGTACTTTTGCTCAGTGTCGCACATCTCTCCTTCAAGGCCTTGAAGCTCATATCACAACTTTTAAGTAATCACTGAAATCTAAGTATTAATCTTCACAGTGATCAAATTTTATTCTGCTCATTTCCCCTGTAATGCCTAATGAAGCTTTGAGAGTTTGTTTTCTTTATGATAGAAATACTGTCACTTGGAAAATGCATTGCTAGATCCGTAGGTAGGTGGAACTTTCTGGTGGATCAGGGATTGTATTAACTTAAGCCAAGGCTGAATTAGTAATGCAGCTGTCCTGCAGATTCTCTGCACATGTGCATTTCCAGGTGGTGGATAGAGTAGAGTGTTAACTCATTTATCTTTTTGAGTCCTCTACAGATTAGATTTGACATCCTGATCTGCCTTGAATCAGCCTAAATTCTTCCATTTGTTTCCACCTTCCCCTTGTTCCTGTACCTGTGCTCCATGTGCTGCAGTGCTTGGTCCTATTTCCTGATCAGTTAAGCATAAAGAAGTCAGTATTTGACTGATATTGCTGGAGATAAACAGTGGGATGAGTAGCAACATTCAAAGTTGAATGAAGGGGATGTGAAAGGGTGTGTGATGGAGGTGTCCAAACCAGAAGTGTGACGGGGGACACTGGACAATGAAGGCTCTGCAGTGACAGAGGGTAGCATGGGGAAGAGGTTTCTCAGCACTCACGCTGCCGAGATTGCCCCTCAGATACTGAAAGGCAATAATTCACACAAATCTGTAACTCAGATACATAATAACCTATGAATGTACATTATACATTCATTTTACTATTGTCCAGTAAGTTGATGTGCTAAGATAGAGAAATACTATTTTGTGCAGTGCATATAATCTGAGAGCTTTCACAGACTAATCCTTCAGCTTTTGATAGCCCTTTTCCTCCTAGGGATCAAAGCAGTGAGATATATGCCTCTCGTCACCTCTTTGAGGGGGTTAGTAAATAGAAGTGATGCAGTACCTGGTATGCAGGCACATTTACACATTTAATAAATACTTTTATTAGTAGATAGGTTTTTCAGGTATATGTAGAGTTTGTGTCTTTGGAAAAGTAGCTTTGAGATTACTGTTATGACACTTCTGGGCTTATTCTGTGTTTCAGCTGCTCAGAAAGTGAGTATCGTATTGTAGTCCTGCTTCCATTTTGAGTTACGGTTGAACGTTATCTGCTTTGTAGTATTGCTGTTTGTTCAATGAATGCATATGGGTTTCTTGTGTAAGAACTGTGGGATAGAAAGCAAGGTTTCTGTTAGAGAGCCTATCAAGTGTTAGAAAAATGTTGTTCTAGGGAGGATGCCGATGGTATGTGGGAGGTGGAGACAGGGAAGCTGATGCCTGGAAAAGTGACGTTTTCCAGTTGAAGCTAAGTGGTAAAGGCAGGGAACAGTGGTTTAATAAAGTAATGTTTCCCCTTAGACATAGAGAAGCAGCACAGTCCTTCACCACCTGTTAGAGACCAGATCTGGTAAGCAGGAAGAGCTGCTGTGTGTAAAAATTTAGACCAGAGTCAGGATGAATAATTCTAAGGTCACACCAAGGGAAACAAGAGTTCCCTTTGGTAAGACTTTTTTTTGCTTTACAAGGAGTAAGGATGCATGTAGATGGGAGATTCCTTTTGCTACAAGTTCATCCTGACCCTGAAATCAGAGCTCTTGTGTTTCAGCAGAGGGGAAAGAGAGTTATTCTGAAAGGCCAGTCCCAGGTGGGTTGTGGTCTGCTTCAGATCTGGTTTCTAAGATGTGCCCCAGGAAGATGCCAGTTCTGAGGTTTGCATCTAAGATACACAGAGCTGAGGAAAAACCAGGAGTCAGCTCCCAAAGCACAAGGCTTGTGAGCATGTTCCTTTAGCAGTTCCTTTGAGCATACCCTGGCAGAGCAGGCTGAGAGCAGCTTGCAGCATTTCCCCTGCTAGTAGTTTTGTAAGTTCCTCATATTACAGCTTTGTGAGCAGAGTGAGGACAGTGTTCCCCACCTTAACACTGAGCTCTTCCAAAACTCAACCTGTTGCTTTATTTCTGGGGTCTACAATTGAGGGTTCACATATCCCCGGACTTGGGCAATCTGTTGTTTCATTTTGGCTTGTAAGTGACCAGGCAGTTTGCAGCTTTTTGCATGAACAGTCTGTAGTAATTCAGTTTGTGTGTATAAAGCCTTTACGAAGATGCATCTGAGGAGTGTGTGGCTGTGTTTACTTTTGGACTGTCGGGTTCTCAAGTGCTTGAGTGTGAAGAAAGCTCAAGAAAAGGCACATAAGGTACAAATATCTGAAAACCTGGTGAGGGGGAAAGCCCAATGTTTTCAGTTATTTGTTGCTGTTGGAGTGTCAGAGGTATTCTGTAAGAAATGCCTGACAACCAAAAGATGAAGGAAGAGCTTGGGGCTGGGGGGACGAGACGTTGCCAGGAACTAATTGAGGCCCGAGGTGAGTTTAAGAAACGCTCTAAATGACACTTGGTGCTGTTTTGAGTGTCCCGTCTTCCTCAGCTCCTTACAGTTCACAAACGCTGGTGGCGAGGTGCTTGCGCTTTCCGCCTAAGGATGCGCAGTGAAGCAGGGGCATGGTGAGAGGCAGGGGGCGCGGGCAGAGCGCGGCGCTCATCTCCACATCAGCCTCAACCCGAGCGGATCAAAGAGGGCTGGAACCGAGGGCGGGGAGCGCCCCGGGGCTCCTGCATCAGTGGGGAGGAGTCGGCGGGGCGCTGCCAGCTCCCTGACCTGCCGCTGGCAGGGGCGGGCTCGGCTCGGCTCGGCTCAGCGCTCCCAGCTGGACGCCGGAGTTGGGCGAGAGGCGAAGCGAGCGCGGCTGCGGGAAGAGCGGGCAGCTCCCCCCGTCAGTGAGTGGGGATACCTGGATGAGGAGGGGGCTGCTTTCTCCCTCGAGCTGATCACCTCTGGTAAGCTTCGAGAACTAGGGTCGTTGTGTTGGATCGTTTCAAATCTGGCCGTACGCTCCCGTGGTGTGCTTTAGTTACAGCTGCACCAGCTCGGGCTTTCAGCGAGTGCTAACGCGGAGGTTTAAGACTGTTGTGTACCTTCGATTTATTTACACTGAAATGTTACTTTGTAATGCAAGGAGGGTCCTGGGCTTGTAAAAGACTGCAACTGGGTAGAAATGCCGGAGAGCTTGAAGCAGGACCCTGCTAGCGCTGAAGAGCCTGGTGAGAAAGAAAAACACCCCCCGGGGTGGCGAGCCAGCTATTTCAACAGATGTGCTATTATTCAAGTGGTGTACGAAGTTTATCTTTTGGCTCAGCAGACGGGAGACGTAAAACCTACACGGGACATGAAGCGGGAGGGAAAGAAATCAGTTATGGCATGTTTAGCTTTTGAAGAAAATGATTGTTGGGCTGCTCGTGTAAACTGCTCTGCTGTGTCTTCTGTAGCTCAAGGTGAAGAACGCTCTGCTTACCAGCTAGATGTGAGCTCCCTGATGTGCGCCCGCGTTCCCACCAAGAGCTTTGCTTGTTTCATACACAGTAGTTGTAAAATTGTTAGGGCTTCTATTAAAATGCGAAGGAGAAAAGTGCAATTGTCAGTAATAGATTCTTTAAAGAGGTTCAAATGTAGCTTTTAAATTTGGACAGAAAACAGAAATCTGATTCTAAACAGATGGTCTAGAGGTTTCTTAACCTCATTGGTAAGGCTGATATGGCCAGGATGATAGTGGGCATAGCTGGACCTTTGTCCTCAAGAAGTGGTTGTGTGTCCCTCTACAAGTGTAATACTTTAGATGTTAGACCCACAGCGTGATGAAGTCAAAGTCTGTGGAACTTTCAATACAAATAACTCGTTTTACATCCACTAAGAGACATATTTTGGTTTTCCTCCCTCTGTGTGAGCAGGATTAGAGCTATTTTGGATCCGAATATTTGCAATTACAGAAACTTTAATGCCTTTCATATGGTAATGGAAAGGCAGCAAGTTGTGTAAATAAGATTTAGTGTGATGACAGTCCCAGTTGTAAGAAATGTTTGGGGGGGGGTTTAAACAGCTTTCCATGCTGCTAAACTGTGCTGAGATATACCTGCTCCAAAGAGACATGCATGTTATTTCTTGTAGTATGTTTTGTTCCAATCACTTCTGCTTGTAGCTGTATCTCATTCCAAAATTCAGAGTATTTGAAGCTCTTTTTGTCCTTTCCATTTCCCCCACATAAATATATAGATGCCTTTTCATAGAATTTTAGGCTGGTACAAAACTTCTGGAAGAGAATTTTCAGGGCTCCTTGTTGTTGCTTCTATCTATAGTTTAATTACTTGTTGGCAGTTCTGATTTTGAAAAGACTTTGTTGTTAAAGCACTGCTATTGATTTCTTTAGTCGAAGCCCTGCAAATGGTCTGCTGTTGTTTTACTGTTGGTGCCAGAAGTAACTTCAGCTTAAAAGCAAAGCAAAATCTATTTCTGATGTTCTGTTTTCTCCACCCTTCTCAGTCTTTCCCAGCTCCCTCACCTCACAGCTGCTGCTGGTTGGTCAGTTCATGTGCCAGCTTTTGGCAGCACTAGTTCGCTGGTGCCCATCTGCAGCATGAGCTGTGGTCCTGGCATGGTGACATGTGGAAACTCCCTGTCACAGGAACTGCAATTCCCCAGCAAGCCTGCGACGCAGGAAATGAACTCATGTTGTCTGGGGTGCAGGATGGGGCAGCCGCTCAAGTTCTGAGGCTGCTCAGAAGGATGGAGGGACTACAGCAGCTCTTGAAACTCTTGGTACAAAATGAAGGAAGGGAGGAAATTCCTCTTCTGCAAACCTCTTCTGCTTCTTAATTGTCTTCTAACTACTAGTGTGTGGTGCAAGGACTTAGATTGCTGAAAATCTGCTTGTTAATAGGGTGACACTAGTTGGGAAAATGAGTATTTATGGACTGTGCAGAAAATACACTGACCCTAATGGCATTTCTCAAAACCAGGAGCTACATGTCATCAGTCCTCAAAGCAAAATGGCTGCATTAATAAATAGATCAGGTAAACTTGTGTGCTGATGAAGTAGGAATTCTACAACCTTCTTGGAGGTGAAATACACATATTTAAAACACACTGTAATACCTGAAAAAGGAAAGGAAAGGGCAGGGAAGGCTTGTTCTGGTAGGCAACTGTATTTTGTGTAGTGAAAGCTTTTCAGGGAAGACCCAGTGGTTAAGAGCTGAGATGAAAAAGCAAGAACCAGGCTATTGAGAGAAACCAAGCACTGCATATGAACACATAGGGGTAAGAGCTAGAGAATTTGAAAAATGCCTAGCTGAGAGCCAAAATAGAGCTCAACAACCATAAGAGATGATAAAAGCTGTTTGACTTGCAAAAGACCATTGCAGTGATAGATAACTGGACGTCTCCCATAAAACCCAGTATCAACCACCAGGCACCACCTGCTACTCCTGCGAGTGCTGAGAAATAGCAAAGATGCAAAGAATTTCGGTGATGTGAAGGAGGAGAAAACCCTCCTTAAGAGTAGCTGTGCACTGGTTGGCACAGCAAACAGCCCAGAGAGGATCTAACCGAGTTTACACACTGAGACCATTCGCCACAATGAAAAGCTTCAGCGTCTGAAGGGACTACAAGGCCATTATAATATTTCATCTGGAAGGAGACTTAATAGGTAGCACTGGGATTGTTAAGTGTTGCTTATTTCAAGAATGCCCTACTTTTAGAATCCAGCTGGTTTAGATGAACTTTTGACATGAAAAGCCTTTTGTTACTTCAGACATCATGTTCATCTCAGAACTGTGACAGGTCTGGGAAGCTGGTTCAGCTGGCATGATGCTTTAGGATAGCATTTTAAATGAAATGTGAGGTTTGTCCTCTATTAAATGGTAAATGTAAAGTCTTATAACCAGCTTAGGTTTGTATTAGTGCAGGGTATAGATTTTTGTTTGGTTGTTTGTTTTCTTATATGGTAATAAGACCCCTCAACAGTTAGCTGTTCTCTGTCATCTTCAAAGATCTATAGATTATCTGTAGTAATACACTAGCTTATACTAAATTTCCACTACCTCATTCCCTCTTGAATTTGCACTTCAATGAGTTGCAATTGCAGGCCTTATGAGTCCAGATGGAATTTGTTGAACCAATGGGGTTTTAAGTATGGGGGGTTTTAAATCTTTCAGTTGCAGCGAGAGGACCAGGTGAACTTAATCCAAGTCTAAGAAGAACAGGCTAGTTAGGAACACCAAATCCTACTTAGTTTCAATGTGGTACAGCATTAGTTTATTTGCTGAAGTGGATGGCAGATGTCTGCTGAGTAAGCTGTGTTGATTGTTGGCCCCACAGACAATAGGGGGATTACTTCATGAAACCATTGCCTCTGCAGACCAAGGTAATTTCCAGATATGACATTCCTCCAAGCTGCTGTTTTGAACTGTGTGGCTAAAGTGCATTCTTAGCAGTTACCCTTAACAAGTGTGCAGTAACTAAGGATGATTCTAGTTTCCTTAGCAGTCCAGCTGGCATCATGTCTAAGTAGATGTTAATGTTTGAAATGCCTTGTGTCCAGCTAGAGAGGTGGCTACATAAGTGTGATGTATTAAACATGTAGGTGAGTACTTTTTCTAATTGTTTTAAAACTTAAGTAGGGCTGCCTATATTAAACCCTGTATTATTTACAGCCTCATTATTCAGAATACCTGTCCACTGCTTCACAGCCTTCAGGTAGAAATTGGTATAAGCCTGAAAAATATCACTCAATTGAGTGTTTGCTGTTCCCAATTGGAGAATAGCAAATACTAACGCAGTCTGAGGAATGCAGCAAAAACAAATGTCAACACTGAAAGAATTCAGAGTTCTCAAAGACTGTGTTTTCAAAGATTCCTATTTTTAGATGTTTTTCATCATGTTTTTTCATGATGAACAAATTCTTTGATTCCCCTCATCCATGTGTTATTAAAATCTGTGCTTTTACTTGTTGCATGTTAACCAGCTTATTTGTGCATCCTCTAGAGGGATTCTCTGTTAACTCTTGCCTTGGGCCATTAGTCCATTTCTTACTAACTTCCCAGTCACTGCAGTTATGCCAGAGGAGACAATACAGCAGAGAGATAAGACTATAACCTAAGAACAAATTTTGGTATAACAGCTACAGGTGAAGTTTTGCAGTCAATGGAGTTACAGTTGGTTATAGAGAGACACACGTACTTAATTTTTAACACTATCAAATGTGAGTGAAACAAAACTCAGATGACATTAGACTTGCCAAGTGACATCAACCATCTAGCATCTGTTTAAAGGAAAGCTACCAAACCAAACACAAATGTACATCCCAAGTCATTCTAAAGAATCAGATTGAGTCCTAGTTCTTAGTGGTGGCTGAATAAAATACTGAGTTGGATGGCTACCTTAAGTATGTGGAGTAGGTCCGTCTTTTAATATGGCATTGAAAGACCTTCAAGATAAGCATGTGCTTCCATTGCCTTGCTCAAAGACTCCGTGAAAATGGACACAACTCAATAGTTTCTCAAGGCTTTGGAAGAGAAAATCAGCTTGATCTGTTAATATTTTTGTAGCTTGAAATTGTTCATGAATAGCCTTGTTCAACAGGAGAACAAAGGCAGAATTATGTGTTAGGGATGATGATGATGCTTATCCTTGGCTTTTCTTTGAATTTATTAGTTTCTGATGAGCCTTTCTAAACGCTCTGTTGAAACTCAAAAGGCATGTAGGTAGATATGCATTTGTTGTGAATGTTGCATTTTATCTTTGATCGTATTAAATGGAGGCTTGCTGGAACAAAAGTTCTAATTCCCGTATTGGTGTCCATAAGGGGCACAGATGCACTGAAGATCCCAAGCCTCTGTGTCTGTGCTGGGATTGCCCAGCTTCTGTGTGCTTACATCTCTGTTTGGCACATGTGTGCTTTGCATGTAAATGTGTCATTTCCTTTATAAACCAATTTGAAACAGCTACTAAAAATTATATCCTGTTATCTCAACGGCTGCACGCTGCAGATGTCCTGGGCTTAAAGCAGAAGGATGGTGCATCTGCCTTCTTGAAGGGGGTGAGGTATTTGGAGTATTTCCCTACCTAGTTTTCAGTTACAGTAGTCGTCTGCGGGACAGTAACTTTGAATGTACAGCAGTTTCAAGTGATACAGATGTGTCAGACTAACGTAGAAACCAGAATGTAACAGCATCACTGTGCAGTCTATCCCAAATATAGAAATAAGCAGCCAGAAATTCCCAAAATGCTGCCAGACGCCTCAGGAGGAGCTTTCTCTGCCTTAATGTCCAGCTCTTGCTCTGTCCACTTCAGCAGGCTTTGAAGCTGCCTACAGTGTGAGAGGGAAACAGCCTGTTCAAAACAGTGGTATTTCAGTGTCTCTTCAGACCGAAGCAAAGTTTAGCCAGCCACTTGAATTCACTCTCTGTGCTCAGCAGAGAGTACTCCATGGGCTTGACTTGCCTGGGCCAGGGTAGGGGGTACCCGGCAGGAATATGTGGAATTGAAGGCTGGAAAGAATACATTTGTTGAGCAGCATATTCGCCTGTTCTGAGCAGTTATCTAAATGCAAGTGATTTCCCAGGGCATCTGGCTCTGCACATGATCTAGAACAAATAGCAGAGGATTAGTCTTCACTTCAGAAGTGAAGGATTTAGCTATGTCTAGGAGAGATGCTGTGCGGAGGGGGTGGGGGGGTGCCGGGGGCAGCATTCCACTCTGCAAAGCACTTTCTGCTCAGAACTGGCATTCAGGTAATTAAATAGCTTAGCTGGCTGGGCAGGCTTAGCCCTCT
This sequence comes from Agapornis roseicollis, assembly GCA_002631895.1. Taxonomy (NCBI): domain Eukaryota; kingdom Metazoa; phylum Chordata; class Aves; order Psittaciformes; family Psittacidae; genus Agapornis; species Agapornis roseicollis. The sequence continues at coordinate 88,513 of NDXB01008840.1, forward strand.
GAGCGCTCAGCAAAGGTATTGGCTAAGAAAATAAGTTAGAAACTTCCTCGCTTGCCTGTTATAATCTGTATGCTGTCTTTCTGTGAAGTTCGGTGTCTGCAATGCAAGCTGTGCAATTTGGGCTTGGGACGATTAAATTCAGTAAGCAATTAGATTGCTTCAATTCAGTGTTAAAAAGGTAGCATTAAGTTAGCCAAAGCAGTTGCAATTAACTGACTTTTTAAAGCAAGAGTTAATTTATTCTTCTAAATACACATAATTAGTGTTCTTTCTCCTCTTCCCTCCCCCCACCATGTAACTTGGGAAGTAAATTGCTATCTGAGCGTGATGTTTGACCTTTCGCGTTATTTATCAAAATAATAATCTCCAGCTTATTTATTAAACCATGATTACAATGAACGGGGGGAAATTGGCTGCTGCAAGCGCTTCAGGCGAGTTCTGAGTTTGAGCCAAGCTCCTCTGTCACCCTTCCAGTGATAAGAGTTTTTCGCTTCTTTCCATCCTGCTTGAAAAAGACAAGACTTTGGAAGGAAATCTTTAACATACTGTATTTACTGCACAGTGCATTTCTTAACTGCCTTTGGAATATGCGTCACTCAGAAGCATGCATTTCCCAGTTGAATCCTGAGTTTGTTTATTTTGAAGCTTGGGAAGAACATGGTTGTGTTTAGTGTTTGTAACAATTCATTTTGAGCTTCTGCTAAAACCATAGTCCACCCTCCGTAAATTCTGACAGATGTCTGCTGGAGTGGCTTGAGTTATTTAAATAAGGCTTTTTAAAGTAATTCCTTCCAAAATACAAATATCACAGAATTACACAGAATTACCAGGTTGGAAGGGACCTCTAAGATTATCAAGTCCAACCCAAATATGTCTCTTTTTCTATAGAAATTTGAGGTGGGGAGGGAGGTTACTGAAACCAGCACATTTAATGATTATTAAACAACCTCTAATGTGTGGTCCTGTCTCCTGCTGGCTTTCAAAGCACACAGGCAAATTGCAGTGCAAGGTGTGGGTGGTTACACAGGTTATACCAAAATCTGTTTTCATAGCTAGAGGCTGTTACTCTTGTTCCCATGCATCTCAGTCACTATTTGTTAGCTGTGACCCAGGGACTGCCAAGTGTCTATTCATTTGACTTATGCCTTGGTTTATTCACTGAGCATTTATGTAACTTCACTCTTAAGTTTTTGTTAAACAAATGAAAGTCCTTCAAAACATTCCTGGCAGGGTGTGAATGACTCCTTTCTGTTTCCTTGTCTTGTGAAAGGTGAAGATGAGAGAGGAGCTTTACTCACTTTAATCTGAAGTTACTTCTAAGCATCTGAAAACATCACAGATCTGTAAACTTTGCTTTATTTGTTTCTTCAGGAACACTGAGATTCCACTGAGAACTTGGAGCATGGCTATGAGCAGCGTCAGTGACTCGGTGGTTCTGAGTAATGGCAGCATCTTGTCAAACACTACTGGCCCAGGTATTGTTGCAGCTTCTGATGGAGAGGTCACAGCCCAACAACTCCCATCCAAGGAAACACCAAGAGCAAAAGCGAGTCCAAATGGCTGTCTCCAACTTAATGGTACAATCAAGCCATCCTTTCTGCCTTTAGACAACCAAAGAACTCAGCAGATGTTGTCGCAGTGCTGCCACCCTTGTCCATACCATCACTCTTTAAGTAGCCATAATAACAAGCAAGAATGTCATTCAGTGGTTGGCAGCTCAGCACCATCTCCTATGACTTCATGCTGCATGCAGCCACATACTGAGTATTCAGCATCTATTTCCCAAAAACACACCCCCATATATCAGCCTGCCTGCTGTCTTCAGCCTTCCCCATCCTTCTGCCTTCACCATCAGTGGCCTGATCATTTTCAGCATCAGCCTGTGCAACAACATGTAGCCAGGATAAGGTAAGCAGACTGTCTTATTTGTTAGTTCTCGGTGTGGGTAAGCTTTTCCAGAACTATTTCATTTTCTTACACACACAGAAGATGAACCCGATTTCTTTTCTGGAGAAATCAGGTCGGGGAACTAGTTTTGCTGGGCTGCATGAATAGTCCTGAAGTGAATCAGCCCTTTTGGGGGGCAGGGGGAGGATGTTTTTCTTCTTGGGGGTAGTTTGGAAGCTCAGTGACTCTTTTACAAGACATAGTGTACATCTATATTTGTGTAAAACAAACCGATACAGAGATAACTAAGAAAACTCTGGCACAACTGCTGTTTCTGCATAGTCTAATCAAACCTCATACTTCCTCAAAAAGATGTGTTGAAAAACACTTCCAATAATTCTAATTATGAGAGTGATTTTTCTTTGTCAGGTCAGCTGCTTCAGTGAGTTGCCTGTGTATCTTCTCAGTGTATGTATCTGCTGAACTTCAAAGTTGTGCTCAGATTGAGAAATTCTGGGTTGTTCCAGGTTTTAATCCTTTCTATCCTCCACTTCATATGAACTTGCCTCTATCTGTTTGCTGCCTTTGGCATTCCAGTGACTGTAGTCCCAGCTATAAGGAGCAACAGTCATAATCTACAGCCAGCAGATCCTGGGCAAAAGCAGTCAGTTCAAGAGGCAATGTCTAAAATCCAAATTCCTTGTTGCAGTAAGACACTTCTAAGCTTTTATGCAGGGTTATTTTTTCCTGAGTTGCTATGGGGCCAAACTGGATGAATTTTCACTGGCTTAATAAAATCTACCCTTCTCCCTGTCAGCCGACATCTGCATCCTTGCCTGAAACCTTCGAGCTCGGAGTATATCTTAGTCAGTTCTAATCATTTTATCTTGATGAAATGTATGAACTAATTTTAAACTTCTGAGAGCATCAGTCTGGGACAAATATGTAATGTGGAAAAAGTCAAAGCGAATAAAGCTTTTTCCTTGAGGTGAAAGCAGATGAAAATAAGGATAACGAGACAAAGCAAATCGGCTTCCTTCTGCCAGAAAATGGAAAAAATCTTCTCAGTTGCTGCAACTGCTTATGATCAGACATGTCTTTTCCACCCCATACTTGTTTAAATGTTAAGTAAAGATGAAAACTCTCATATAATTTTGCATGCAAAGGTATGCAGGATGTTGAGCCATTACAGAATCAATCATACTTTTCAGACTGTCAGAATGGGCGCACTGAGTTCACTGTTTTATTCCCTGTGCAGCAGGACTGTTAAATTTCATATGTATTCCACAATCTTAAGGGAGGGAACAAATATGAACCAGAGTCTGGATTTCTGTGCTTACTCTAGAAAAAAAGAACAGATATGGTAAAATAATGTTTTCCATAGCACTTCATAAATATAAAGACTTTGTTTGAACTGCTGTGATTGGGATCTTAAGCCAAGACGCCTTTTGTCATCTTGCATTTCTTTACCATGGTATGCATTTGTACATAAATGGTCAGACATTAAGTAATGATTTATGATAAATGTTCATCTTACTGTTAGGAGTCAAAATGAGGATACAGTCTCACCTTTAAAGCACCTGTACCTAGTTACTCAACTGTAGGCAGTAGGATACTCTACATATTCCTATAAAATGGTTACTGTTTAATTTCTGGACTTGCTTCTAGGTAAGGCCATCAATTTTCTCAGTCAGACGATACTTGCAATATGGCTCATAGGTCAGCAAATCAAATGAGTCCATCTTCTAAAAGTCACCCAGCTTCTGGTAGCCATTACTTGTTCTTTTAACTCTAAATATGTATTAAATAGGAGTTGAGTCCCATGTCATGTTGGGGAAGCTGGACTTTCAACTTCTTAACTGACCATGGCTGCATTGATGGACAGTGCATGCATCTGGCTGTATCACTTATGTAATCAGCATGGAACCAAAGACATCTTTTTTTTCTCTGGATAGTATACAAGGCATGTCTAATGTAATGGTGTCCTGTTGCATTGTGAGTCTGGTTTGTCATACTGAGGTGCCACTTTCAATGTGACATGTTGGTAAATGGTACAAATAGGGAGTGAGTGAATGTAGTCTTGCAGGTAGATTAATACATGCTTAGGAAGAAGCAGACTGTCTCACTGGTACTTTGCAATGCTGAAGAGAATAGGTGATAAATATGCATTAATTCTTTACATGCTCAGGTAACTTTCTATACACGAAAGGGTAACGCTTCTGGGTGTGATATTTTTACATCATCTTTGTTCCACACTCTAGTTTTATTGCATATTTTGCCTATAATCTGCACAACAGCTTCTTCTCCAGATACTTTTCTTATGAGGCTAATTGGAAATCGTCCAGTTTTCTAACACGTGCATGTTTTAACAGGGTTATTTAAAATGCAGGTTCTCATGCGATACATTAAGTTCAGTGTGCAGTGAAACTGGCTTTCATTTTGGTTCTTTGTTTTTAAAAAATGCATTCAGATGTTGTTGTAAGTTTAAGGGGGGGGGAAGATGTGATTAGATAGAGGGGGGCGAATGCTTTCTACAAACTGTATCGCTAATGCTTACAGCTCTGGGCAGGTAACCAATTGTTTCAGCATGACAGGTTTTGTCAGGTTTCGAAGCCCAAGGCTTAACGTTTGTCAGTGACCTAATATTAAAGGAATGTGGCTCTGATATATCATTGCAGATTGGAGTTTATAAAAAAGGCAGATTGAAATAATGCCACACTTGTCCTATCCTCTTAAAGCTGGCTGGATCTGGAATTTTGCAATGTGTTCAGCTTTGAAGTTAAAACTAAATTACATGCAACTGTCATCTCCAAACCATAACGTGAATGTCTGGGCAACTGGTACCTTTTTTAGACTGGTGAAAAGGGCTTTGTAGCACAAAGCAAAATATTTGTAATGGTTGGTGGTTTACAAAGTGATTGTGGCAAGAAATTCTATTGTAAAAGTAGGTAAAATACCTCAGCTGTTGGTTGTAATGATTCTGATGTAGATTTATCTGTAGATGATTTTGTAAGGCTGGAAGATCTTGAGCAAAGTTCTCTCTGTTGCTTTGTGCACTTATATAAGATGTGGCTCATTCAGACATATTCATACTTCTTTTTTTAGTGGGCATAGTATCTTGACCACACAAATACTCCTTGAGAAATTCCAGCTGTCTCTCCGTATCAGAATTTAATTGTCCAGAGACTTGATTTGCTCTCTTACAACAGTTTCTAAACTTACCTGTTTGAAGCATGGCATGATTAGTTCTTCTTTTCAGGTACTATTGGAAGATTATTTTTCTACCCCGTCCCTTTGGAGAACTCATGCTGAAGTAACCCTTTTTGTCTGAATGCATTTACATATGTCTAGAAAACTGTGGGGCTTAGAGGCACTGGAAGGTGAGTAGTTATTGCCCCTGCTTTGCTGCCCTCTGCTTCTATACTCATCAGCAACCTTCACCAGAGAGGCAGCAGAAATGAGAAAGGAGAACCAAGTAAGACTGTTAGTCTGAAGAAGTGGAAGAAGAACAAAGACTGATGCTTGACAAGTGGAAACACCAAGTTAGGAGTCACTAGGGAAGAGTAAAACTGCGCAGCCCACCAGCATGTTTAGTGGGATGAAAGGAGGATAAAACAAGTAATGAAGGGCTGCATATTTTAGCAGAACTGAATACTACAGTAAAGAAATGTAAAACCAGAAAACTCCTGATAATTTTCAAAAACTATTCTTTATATAGGCATGTATGCATGTAAATAGTGCATTGTGCATGTAAGTGCATTCAGAAGAGGAAGAATGTGCAGATATTTTTTTAGTAAGTCATCTCAGGGTTGTGGAAAGCATGGGTTGGCAGTGCTGTGCATAGCTATTGTCTCTGGTACAAAATTGAACTGCTTCTCTCAGACTTGTATGTGAAATGGGAAAACACCAGTTAAAAGCTACTTGTGTCCTTACTAATCTTAGTGCCAGCTCTTTTGGGATCTCTCTTTAGTGATACAATTTAGACCGATGGACTCAGAGACAAAAGGTAGGGGAGAAAGAGGTCAGGGAGCTGCAAAAGAACCAATGGATGCTGCTGCTGAAAAGGAAGCTGCTCTAAACTGCCATCGCCTGTAGTGCTTGTGCTGCTGCAATATTGAATCAGTAAATTCATACAAATGCTCTTTGCTCAGAGGAGACCTGCTCTGTATCACCTACCATTATTTACGTTTCAAGACTGTGCTGTTAATGCTTTTAGCTGAAGCAGATAAGTAAAAACAACTGTTCTGAAAAGCATTGGAATGATCTTTGGTAAAAAGGACAGAACAAAAGGCCATGTGGGATAGAATAATCTCACCATGATCATGCAGTCATCTCAGACTAGACCATGGAAATACAATCAGTTTAAAGCCTCACAGAACCATTAGCTTGACTAAAATACAAGATTTCAGGATATATGTGAATTGTTCCTCATCCCCCACCAACCTCATTTGGAAGTTTTATGTCCTAAAGCTTTCATAGTTTGAATTGCTGGATTCAAAGTTTTTGCTTGCTAGACCAATTTCTGTTCTAAGCAAGGCAAAACCCCTAGTGCTGTAGAGTCTGGTAAAACATTAATATGTCCAGACTTACTGTGCATCTTCCTTTCAGTTAGATTTAAGCCTTCTTTTGAACTGTTTTGGCATTTCAGATTTATCTGCTGGTTCTGGGATTCTGAGCTCTGCTGTATCTCAGAGAGAGTTCTGCGCCGCAGACTGTTTAAACAGCATCGCAGATAGACTTGAATGCTTACACTTTAATTAATACGTAAAAAAGGAGAACTTCAGAAATGAAAAGCTGTGAAGTGAGGGCAGCATTATTGCTGCCTCTTACATTATAGATGCCTCTTTATATTTTCCTTCTAGTTACTTGGCATAAAGATTAGAACCAGTAAGAAAGAAAAAGCTTTTGTTTTTTTCAAAAAGCCAGGGAATGTTTGCCAAATACCAATCCTAATGACAAGACTTCGGTATGAAACAGCTCCCTGCTTGATTCCAGGAAAAGGGTAACTGTTATCTACTACATTCTGCATGGCTTGCAGAGCTGATTATGCATATACACGTGTATGTAATATTTTCAGATATTCTCATTTCAGCAACATTAGCTCCACAAGAGCTATGTAGAGTTTTTTAAACAAAGCAGTTCCCGTCTCAGTATTTTCTCTTTGAAACTTGTTAGCTTCTTCTGTATTTGATGCATTAAAAGATATTTTTGGGTTTGCTTTTTGTATGGAATGTATGCTAATATCCTTTGTATGAAACATATGCATATACTGTGCTGTAAATGAGTAAGAGACTTGCTCCTTCCTCTAGGAAGATTAAAAGCAGGTATCCTTTAAAATGAAACTGCTTAGGTCAGATTTTTGAAGGTTGTTTCTGAAACTTTGGATCAACCTTGAGCCACTAAAAGGCAAAAGCTGTTACTGTGGTTTCAAGGCTGGTTCAGAGGATACTGGAGGTGCCTTCCAATTTGGTATTCTATGATTCAGTGTTCAGCATATTGCAGATAGCTTGATTCGTGCTGTAGATCTGGAGTTCCTGCATGTTGGTAATTTGTATGGAAACAATACAAATTCCGGCTCTGTTCTCATTTAAACTATGTATTCCTTGCTAAAATAGGAATTGTTTAGCCAATAGCTTCCCAAAATGGCGAGGCTGGAGGCACAAGGTAATCACAATCTAGATGGTCCCTTTTGTGTCACAGCATTAACAGCCCGGTGTCATACTTGGGGATTTTGATGTAGTTAAGAAAAGGAAAGGGAATGTGTAACATTCTCATGCATCCTTCTCAATCTGAGTCCAGATGTGGGATTCTCTGTTGCGCAGATGTGGAGGAAGAGCTCTCCCCTTGACCAAACAAATGAAGTAGTTCTTTCTGTTCCCTGGAAATAATTCTTCATGGCAGTCAGCAATTAAAGCTGTGCTTTCTCAGTTTTAGTTATCTTGCTTACTTTTCACTTTTATGCTATCCCTGAGTGTCATACCTTTAGCATTTTATTCTGGTTTTATTAAATCATTTACTCTTCCCATGATAATTATTGTGCATTGTTTGCTGTGCAAACACAACACTGCACTTTCCATTAGTTTTGCACAGAGCTGAAAGTAAAGGGCTGACGTGCAGAGACCAGAATACAAATAAAAAATGCTATTTATAATTCACTGGCTGACCAAATTAAAAATAATGTGCCTAGCAAAATATTAAGTGCACTTAAACCCAACCTCAGTCACTAGGCAGTGCAGGGGATCTTTGCAGGCTTTTAATTGTTGTCTAGTTGTTTTAATTGTTGTTTTAATAGTTGTCTAGACTTCAGATTGCTTTGAAGCAAGCAGTTTTGCAATATGAAAAAGGGAACTGGAAGGTACCTACTCTGGTCTAAGTGTGGCTGAGTACCAGCCTGGCCCTCTTTTGACCTTTAGCCTCCGCCACTTATAAAGTCCAGGTTCTGTGTGTGCTTGAAGATGGATTTCCCATGCCCTGTATCCCTCACCTTTCCTTGAACAACAGAAGAGCTAGTACTTAACTACCAATCTGCTGGGCCTTTGAAGTGCAGTCTTCAGAAGAGCTGAAGCTGATAATGTGAGGGAAGTGGTAAAACATCATCCTTTCTTTTGTACTTAAATTGACTGGAAAACCAGCATGGGCTGTGTTCCTTCTTGAAAAGGTCTGATCCATGTGAGGTTTGAGATGACTTAAAACTGAGCATTTATATGCATGTACTTATCAACTTCCTCCCCCCCCCCCCCCCCCCCCCCCCCCCCCC
>NDXB01008840.1:97339-168425 GCA_002631895.1 Agapornis roseicollis
CCCCATACAACAACAGCCAAAAGGATGGCAGCTTGTTTGAGTGTTTTGCCCATGAGTAGTTGTTCTCTTGCACTTTTAATAGTAGGTTGTGATAAGGTTCAATTGTGAAACAAGACAACGCTAGAGAAGGAAGATCAAATGTCTGAACTAAATGGTGCCGGTGACCTGTTTCAGCACTCTTAGATGGGATTTGAAATATGAAAAGTTTCCAGTCTTCCTTTTGATGGGGGAAAAGTGCAGAGTGAGGGATGTCAACTTTGGAAAGCTTTTTGTAAGTTACTGTCATTATCTCTGTCTCTACCTCCTTCCAAAATCACTCATCCTTCCTTTCTGATATTTCAATGTTGCTTTCATCTCCTAGTAAGTAATAATTGATGTGCAAACCAAAATAAACCCTAAATACAATGCAAGAGGGAAATACAGACAGTGCCTGAGCAATTTGGCATTAATTTTGCTGCACTAAGGTTGCTGTGAGATTTCTGCCCTGGATATCTGCTGAATAAAGAATCTCTTAAAGACGTGACTATCAATAAAACCAGAAATGAGATGGTACCACTAACAGTACAGGTGAGGGAAGTTACAGGTACAAATCATGATCATGTTTCAGAAGGCTTGGTCTGCCTATCTGGAAATTAGGTTTTGGTTTTTAATAAAATGTTGAAGAGCTGAATGTACTGGACTAGAAAAGCTCTCATGCATCACTGCTTCGGCTTTTCCGCTACTTTCAGTGATATTAAGGGGATACCTTTCCACAAAATTCTTGCATTACATTTGCAGTTTTTAGGGTGTTTAGTTCATTCAGTCAAATGGATGAACTTTGGTTAACAGTTTTGATTTTATTATATCTGTTTAATGGTCTGTTTAATCTTACAGTGCCTGTTTAGTGCCTCAGCTACAACATTGAAAAGCTTGAAATGTTCAGTAAATATGCCCTTTTTTGCTTGCTTACTGAGCAAACACAACAAATTTAATCTGAGAGGTACAGCGGGTGATATTGCATTATATGCGTAGTTTTTCATCAGTGTCAGCATAAACTAGAGAACCTTCTTTGTACAGCTGCTGACTAAATCCTTTTAAATCTTCTAATTGTGTTGAATATACACTTGGTTTATATAATTTAAAAAATGATGACATTCTAAATGGCTGCATTCACAGACATTGGAACACCAGCTCAACTCCAAAAGATATGTTTGAAGTGAAACACTTAGCTGAATTTAGAACAAAATTGCTGAAGTGTGTTTTCATTTGCTGTAAGAGTTTAAATATGTAAAAAGATAAAAACTAGTGTTTGTCCCCATAGTCAGTAGACTAATTTGGAGCAATTAGAAGGGCTTGTAGTCTAGCTTCAAGAAAAGGCCTTGAGTTAAAGGAGGTTTTCTGAGAGCAAAAATGAACCCTCTGGTGACTTACATGCACAAATTCTTACATCTGCACAGGAAGGAAGACTGAAGCATGTACCACTTGAATTGTGATATATGACAGTCTGAAGTCTCCCTAGTTCAGTGTAAAACTTACACATGCTTAATGTCAGTCATTTATGCCTATAAAAGCATGGATTTCAGCCTCTGTGGAGAAATACCTTGATAGAAATAGACATTTTTGTACATCTCTTTCGTTCTCTTTGGTATCATGAGATGGAGTTTTTCTGGTGTATATGTTGTGATTTCTTGAGTCATGTTAATTTCCTATCTGTCAGAGAATACAAGATGTGACTGTGACCTTGTGTTGCTCCATTCAGCTGGGAAGTGTAATAAAACAGCTTTGAAATAAAATATTTCTAAAGAAAGAACTTTCTGCTAATAAAAATGCTGAAAACTTCTCTAGTCATCATTTAAATCCCAGGACATATTTATTAATTTCACTGTAATTACCAAGAAAAGAAAAAAGCCTGATAGTTTTAGACTTGTAAAGGATCTTGAAATAATACTAGTCTGCTCCAAATTAGCTGTTGGCTTGTTTTCAAATAATGATTCATGGTGGTATTTTACTAACCCTCTTTTATTGTCTTGAATAGTTCAGAACTTTTGTTTAACTTGCCAAGCAGTGCTATAACTGGTCCTGTCCTTAGTACTTCAGAACTTAAAGGAATATATATATATATTTTGCTTCAGTTAAGCCTTTTGAAGAAGAATGCACTTTATATTATGTGTAAACTTTGTCATTTAAAACTGGGACAATTCGATTTGAGTATGTGTGATGGCTGTTTTCTTATTTGACCGTTTGACAACTGTGTTTAAAAGTGGCTACACTCATTGGAGAAAAGTTAGGGAAAGAAGAATGCAAGAAAATTAGGGTGTGTGTTACTTGGCTTCTACATACTCTGTCAATGCTTCCTACCAAGAAGATGATTTACTTCCTCTTCAAGACAAGTGAACCATGTAGGTGCTCCTGAGAAAAAGAGCTTTCCTCATAGTTAATAATATATTTAAGCAGTTGTTGATGATAAGAGAGAAGGCATTAGGAGTCAGTATGGGGAAAATTGTTTTCTAGGGTACCTTAAACTGAAGACTTGGCAAGTAAATCCTGAGCTCCTGCATCTAAACCATCCATGTGGAGCAGTGAGGAAAAGAAGATGTGGGGAAAAAATCCAACAAATTCTGAAGATGTTTATAGGAGTGTTTCAATTTCATCATCCGTATATTATAAATTTACAGAAGTTTTAATTTTAGCATCTAGTGAATTATACTGGGATAGATGAGAAAATACTATTTCAGTTGGAAGGGAGCTATTGTCTGGTCAAACTGCCTTCTCAATCTGGGGTTGACCAAGTTGAAGTATGTTAAGGGTGTTGTCCAGTTACCTGTTGAACACTGACAGGTTTAGGGCATCAACCTGCTTTCTAAGAAGCCTGTTCCAGTGTTTGACCACTCCCTCAGAAAAGAAATGCTTACTAATGTCCAGTCTAAACCTCCCGTGGCACAGCTTTAAACCATTCTTACATGTCCTGTCATTGGATACTAGGGAGAGAGCTCAGCGCCTTCCTTTCCACTTACGCTCCTGAGCTGTAGAGAGCAGTGAGGTCACACCTCAGTCTCTTTGTCTCCAAACTAAACTGGAGGTTGGAACTATGTGATCTTTAAGGTCCCTTCCAACCCAAACCATTCTGTGACTGTACAAAATTAGACAAGCCCGAAATCCTTAGCTGCTTTTCATGGACTTTCCTTCCAGCCCTGATACTGAATTTATCAAAATATCTTCCAAATGAAAACACCTGTGTATAGGAGGTCCATATGATTGCATTCGCCTTTTCTGTTGACTTGATGGAAACATATTATCCTGTTGTATGCTGGTACAAGCCAGAAGTCTGTCAATGGGAGATTTCAAGACTACCTCTTTTAATATTGATTTCGGAGCAGAAAGTAAGCGAGCAAGACTTTGGCTTAGTTGAGTATATAGTTTGCCACTGGTGCTCAAGGAGTCTTGTTTTGCCCAGTGTGCATGCCATAGGTCAGTGAAGCATACACTTTCATGCTAAATTTAAATCAGATAGAGCAAGAATCACTTGGACAATGATTTTATTATTGTTAACAACTTCCTTACAATTGTTTTCCTTGCAGAAAGGCAATGTTATTTGCTCATACTTGCTGTGAACATAGAACAGATCCTCAGGTGGAACTGAAGAGGTAGGTAAGAACTCAAGAAAAGCAGACAAGAACTTGATATCTCAACTATAAAAATGTGCATTGACATCTATAATATATATATATCAATTTTTGATTTTTGATCTTTCTACTACAAAGACTTTCATTTTGCTTAATTTTATGCCGAAGGATAGTCTTAGCAGAAATTATTCTTAAATATAATGTTAAGCAAAGCTGCAACATTGAGCTTTCATGCTTTGTAATGGGACGTAATGGCAGTTAGTCGCAGATTATTTTACCCTGATGATCTAGAGATAAAAAATTCCTTTTGGATTGTTCCCTGACATTTTAAGTGGGAGAGAACAAAAAAATTCTTTGCATTTTTCTTACTTTCAATAAAACCTTAAAAAAATGTGATTTATGAAATTGAATTCTCTGTCATCTTTACAACATCCTTGTGCTGTGGGTTGTCTGACTCTTTAAAGATGTAAATAAGTAAAGCTCAGTGCAGACAATTAGAATATAAACACTATGTTTCAAAATATCTAGTGAGCTCATGATTAAAATCAAGGAAAATTACACATAGCAAAAAAAATGAAGTTGGGAGGCTTGTAAAAGGTTTTTTGGCAACTTAATCTGTTGGATTAGTCTGAGTGATTGCAGTGATTGTTAAAACGATAAAGTACATAGGTGTTATATCTGATATAGCAGCAAAAGCTAGCTTGATATTTGAGAGCAATTTAAATTGTTCTTATGGGTCACTGACATTCTGAAAACATGAGAATTTTCTTCCTCTACGGGGATTTAGTTTGTATTGTATGTTCTAATGGAAGATGTACAGTATGATGCCTATCCCATTCTATGCTGCAGGGATTTAGCTTACCCTTGAGTGTTATAATGACAAAAAGCTATGTTTTATCACTTCTTGTAACCAGATCCACCAACAAAGGGAATAGTTTCCCTCTGGCAAAGTAAAGCATTGAGGTTAAACACCTCATAATCCTTCGACAGGGGAGTCTTTATATTGATTCCCCCCTTCCCCAGTAAGTTCAGGTATTTATTGTAACTTAACATTTTTTACTCCAGTAAGTAAGTGAAGAGTGCAAAATAAGGTTTTCTGCTATATTATTTTTGTATTAGTATGTTTAGACACCTGTGGTATACACAGTGCTTCAAAAAGATACAGCCTATGTCATAAATAGTCAACTATTTCACAAATAGACTCTGTGTTTTTATGGATGTAATGTTACTGGTATCAAGAGAAATAATACATCCCTCTTATGAATATCTGCATGAGGAAAGTAGAATTAAGGTTATACACAACTGTCAAGTGTTTGTGCTACCAGAAACTGAAGGTGTTACAGGTTTACTGCAATATCTACAGTTATTTACTCCATCCCCAGTTTTGCTGGAGCAGTTGTCATGATTGCTTCTGCTGCTGCTTTATCTGCAGTACTGTTAGTGATTGCTTTACAGCCCCATGACAACTACTTTGTGATAAATAGCTGTGAGAAATACATTGATTTTTGGGTTTTGTGCAGCTCAGTGCCAAAGGCAGGAGACTGGCCACACTACCAGTTAGTTTTCTCTGAATGATTGTTTGGAAATTGGGCTTTTCCTACTAAGTCAAGTTTCTGTCACTATTTCTGTGCTACACCCGCACCTGGGTTTGAGCCCTGCAGTTCTAGCTGATTGCACTGTTCATGTTCTAATGTCAGTGAGCCTGGATCTCAGCTGGATTTGCAAAGAGATGGTGTTTATCAGCAGCATGTTTTCATCTGAGACCAGTTCCAGCAACAAAGCAGGGAACATGGTTGCAAAGGGTTGTGCATGTCTTTTTGAGATGCTTGTGGTCCAATCAGCTAGGTGTTCATAATAAACTGCTTGGTGACACCAACGGTATGAGGAAGAGCAGCACTCCCTCAACGAGTGCTGGTTCCAGCTGGGAGATGGCACGTTTCAGGAGAAGCACTTGTAATGACGCTGTTCAGATTTATCCATGATGCTGTTATTACACCTTGGAACAGGGCACAACAGTCCCTGACAGTGCCTCTGTGCTGCCCCATGTCAGGGTAGTAACACCAGAGGCTGTAATTTTAGTCCAAAGTTCAACAGGTTTGTTGTTCCTCCAGGGAAAATGATGGGAAAAGTACTACATCTGAGTTCCAATCTCTACATTTGCATGCTGTGAAATATAAAAATTAATTCCATATAAGTAGCATGGAATAAATCAGAAATCAAACATTTAGCCAGGGCAATATAAGGAGTTGCAATAGGAATTTATAATGTTTTAGGAAGGTATTCTTTGGATAAGTTAGTCCAAATGTTTTGGAGTGTATTTTTAACAGACTGAAAAAAGAAGTTACTATGGATGTAGGCAGGAATATTCCTATTCAAAATCATATTGGTATCTCTTTCAACCTTTCAGGTTATGGGTAGCTGCTAACACAAGTAGAGAAATCGTCAAGATATGCTTCAAACCATGGCCTATTCTCCTAATTTCCTGTTTTGTGGCTACCTTCTGCAGGGTTTCGTGCACCTGCTGAGGAAGCAGCTAGCATTTATTCCTTGTAGTGTGAGGCGGAGAGGGATACTTACCTTTCTCACAAATGAGGTCTATGAAGAAAGACTGCAAACAAGAGTGTTGGAATATCTAGATAACTCTTACTGTTCTCTGGCACATTCAGCTTTGTATTCCCCTGAAATGTGTTAGATTAACAAAACAAATGCACTGCAAAAGCAGTAAACCATCCACAATTTTTATTATTAACTGTTAAATTTATTTGGAATGATCCCATGCTGAGGAACACGTTCATGAAACATGGCTTCGTGCCATGTAATGTCCAGGTGACATGAAGGTTGTAGAACTTGCTTTCAACTCCCCTGTTACACCCATGCCAATCTATTAACTCTCATGAGAAAACTCCTTCAGTGCTGTAACTGAAAGGAAACTTTGGCTTCATTGAGAACCTAAAGGCAGGATGTGGCCAAATGGCCACAGCGTGTTCCCTCAGGAAGCCAGAGCACCAATCATCATCTTTCTCAGGCTGAAAAACATGTAAAGCAATAGGAATTTTTTATATGTGTGAACTCCCTCTATTCAAGTTGGTATTTACACCAAGGCACAAATGTTTTCTGTTACCTCATTGTTCAAAATACTGGGAGAAATGCTGAGGTTATAAGTGCTTATTTAGGCTGGAGTGGTGAGTATTAGAGCTGTCGTAGTCGAGTCCAAACCAGTGCCCTGGTCCATCCTCCTGGTATTGTTATTTCCTACAGTAAACTTTCAGGTGTTATAACAACACTAACACCACTTTTCCTTTTCACCATGTTGCATAGAAAGATACTGGACATCCAGGTACGTGTAGAGAAACATCTGGGATTTTGACCAATTTGTTTCTCTTTATGTAGTTCCTAATTGTACAATGCTCAGTCTAAACTCTGCCATCACGAAAGGATGGGATAAAGCAAAGAATCTGTGGAGTAGGTGCTGAGACTTGCAGTAAATGGCAGGAGAATAGAGCCTGTCCTTTTCTTTCCCCTTCCCCTCTTCCCCCCTGGAGCATAGACTAGATTTTAATCAGTGCCTGTAACTTATATAATAACTTGGTTGTGCTAGTCCCATCACAAACAACTGTGATTGTCACTTTCTGCTGTCAAACTTGTGAGAACGAAGCATGGAGGTAATTTAATACACAGATCAACTTGGCTTTTGTCCCAGCACAATAATGGAATTCACCATTTCTTTCTCATGAAAACTGATGAGGATGGTTTTTAATTTCTTGTCTAGACATTTTTGGAGTGATGTTATTTAAACTGGCTACAAGAAGGTGTAATACTTCAAAAATTAGATACAGCAGCATTAATTAAGTGGGATAGATCCGGTTTTGCCATGCATTTCTGTATTTTAGAGCATAACTAAAGAATTGGGGGAAGGGGGGACATAGTTTTCCGGGATAACTTTTTCCTATTGACCAGTATAATAGAGTCATCACAACAGCTGCAAGGGATTGGTTACACTATTGGAATTCAGCCGGGTGTACACAGGGGTTTTTAATGCATGCTTTGCGAAGCAAAACAGTTTGATAGCAGGTGTGACCTTTAACCCTCCCAAACTTTGAAAAACTTAATCATCATCATTTGTTCAGCACTGAATATATTTTGCAGGTGGAGGAAGCAGAGGGAAATGTAGTTTGGGGTTGATGGGAAAAAGGGGAGGATGGGGAATGGTTGTGGTTGGTATCTTTACCCCTTTTGGGTAATCCAGATTAATCAAGGTTAACTTTTGATAGTTCTATGTAAACTAGTTTTTACACTGTGCTGAGAAAACTTGGTTTGTCACATAGTTACAGAGGCATAATGGAAAGACAGTAAAGCTTGGAGAGATTTAAACCCTATTTACTAAGATTTTTGCATGCAGAAGGGGCTGTGAGAGCTGTGGAAACAGTGAATATCCAAGAAGATACATTGAGAAGGCACCTACACTGTCCCCACAGCTTTATTGGTCACATGTTAGTTCTTCCCAACAACTGTTTGTCTTGCCAGCTTTTTGAGGACAAAGGCTAAATTGAATATGAGTGTATGCTGTTTATTTAAAATAATTCACATCTCAAAGTATCTGGTTTTTATAATCTATTTGCTTATCCATGTATGGGAAGAATTAACTTGGCATGTGCATGTATATTTCATGCATTTTCAATTACTCTCTTTTTTTTCCTCCTTCCAGGCCAGCCAGACCATTCAAGTTACCAAAAAGGTGAGGTCTAATACTGTCACATGTGGGGGGTTTGTAAACGAGCTGATAGCAAAGCTGTTGCTCCACACACAGTGCAAGAATAAGGAATGTTCAAGGAAATTAGTAGGCAATCAAAATAAAGCAGTTTTAAAAAGAAGAAGGTATTTCCTTATGCAGTGGGTAGTGGATTTCTGAAACTGCCACAGGAGATTGTGGAGGCAGATAGCATCAGCAAGTTCAAACAACATTTAAAAGACTTGATCTGCTGTGGGGTCCCTAAATAAACAGTGAAAGAAGGAGCTAGGGACAACAAGTACTTTTAACATCCCTAAGCACACATCTGTGACTCCTGGGGGAACAGGAAGGGGATAGGACCGTAGGATGTCGCCGAAGGGACTACATGTCTCCATAAAATCCTGGCCATACTGTGACAGGATTTTAAAATCTCTGCTGATTTCAGTGTTCCTTGTGTTCAAATAGTTTATGACATTTGGAATCACAATCTACCATTCTCTGTGTGCATGTACACTTCCTGCACAAGCGTAAAAGCTCTGTGACTCGGTACCTTTTTGATTAGGGGTTATTCTGAGAAGCAGCTTGGCTGTATCATTAGTAATGATAAAACAACCTGACAGAAAAGGCCACAAGATTTTGTTGTAATGATCTTTCCTCTTTCCTAAAGCCAGAAACCCCATGCAATCAGGAGCCATGACTTGGGCTGTATATGCTCTGAAGAATGGCAGAGTCATAGAAAACAGAGCAACTTAGCTGAAGCTGTTAGTGCTTCAGTAATAGTAACCAATAGGAAACCATTTCAGTGAAAATACAATAGAAACACAATCCACCTTTAGGATTTGGTTTCAGTAAGGAACAGACCTGTTT
The DNA here is from genome assembly GCA_002631895.1 of Agapornis roseicollis. NCBI lineage: Eukaryota > Metazoa > Chordata > Aves > Psittaciformes > Psittacidae > Agapornis > Agapornis roseicollis. The sequence goes on from NDXB01008840.1 coordinate 106,538, forward strand.
GCTAAATACCTGTTTTGAGTTACATAAATCTGTTTGTTAATATGAATTCAGTCATGAAAATAGCTGTAGATCATAGCAATCACTTCACAATATGCGGTATGTTTCTGTCTCTTTATGTGACACTGGGTAGTGGTTTAACCTGAATATTTTTGCATGTCAGTACTGAATAGGAAAGTTTAACACTATCCATATGTCATGCTGTTCCTTCCTGGGAAGGAAAAGCAAACACTATCTTTTTTTTACTTTCTCCTTTTGAAGATGGTATCTGAGGTCTTAGATCACCCTGGGGCAAATTGCTTGAAACTAGTCTTTTAGTGGTGCTAAATGGGTGAGATAACTATAGATTGAATTACTTACTGTACCTCCTAAGCATTTTTAATTATTTAAAACATGAAAAAAGAAAAAAAAAAAAAACCCAAATCTTTTCAGGTATGTGAAAAACACCAGAAGGAAAGCAATGAATGAAAACTATGTGCATTTTAATGGTACAAGGCAGCTTGAAATAGTGTTACTATAATATTACAACAACTGAGTTGAAAGAAATGAAATGGGGGAAAAAAAGAGATTTCAGTTAGTGTCAGAGTTATTGAGAATTCATTATTCAGTTTGAAGGAAAAAAGGAAAATAATGTGTTCGTGTGGCTGTATGTCCGGTTTATTACCCAACTGTAGTTTTAATTCGGCAGCAAAGAGCAGGAGGGCTTATCCTGATTTAGGAAAGTGCTTAACACTAAGGATGCCCTTTTTGAATGTGATTCCTTGTCTGAGGAAGTGATTTAAGTGTTTTTCTTTTGGATTCAGACATTTTCAGGCAAGTGGTCATTTACACAGAGCCTTAATCAGGGCAGTGGCTTACTTCTCACAGAAAATAAAAAGTAACTTAACTCATTTTATAGCTTTTTAACAGGTGAAAAATAAAATCATTGCCATGTGTTTTGCCCCTTACAGTGGATTGGGATCAAGGCTGGCTGTAGGCAACTTGGTTCAAGCCAGAGCCCTCAGCAGCACCAAATGATGCTCAGACAAATAACATTAAAATGCGCTGTGTTCAGTCTTTTTTGGTGATCTAGCCCAGGTCAGCTTTGCAGTGTATGGTACAGGAAATAGGACAAATGTGCAGGTGTAAACAAGCACTTACTGTTTTCTGTCTGTGCTTTGTTAACATGTTAAACACCTCACCTAGGACATAGTGAGTGAAGAATTTCACCAGTTTAAGGTCTGCCTAGCTGAAAATGAAGTGTAGAGGCAACATGTCGAAGGGATAAATCTGGCACTAGTGATAAATAGGAAAATAAATATTTTGGGTGTATTTTTTATGACTTCAGAGCAAATGTCAATAGTAGCTAGTCCATTGAGCTTGGTGTTTAGGAAAACAGCCCTATAAATAGGAAAATTCTGTTAGGTCATTTACTTCCCTTCACTTTTACTTTGTACAATTGCTCATTTGGCAAGCTGCCCCTTTGTGATTCAGTTTAATAAAAACTTACAATTCAGATTACTTTTGAAGCTTTTGCTAATTAACCTCTTGTGTGAGAACATAAGAATTATTCCACATTTACCCTAATGGGAAGTCAAGGTGCACCCAGCTCTTTGCATTTCCTTGCTCCTTAAAGCTGTTCTTGGACCCCTAAACATACCTGTTTCCACATGCAAGGGCAAGTCAGCAACAAGCTGGCTCACTGCCGTTGGTTTTACAGTTGGAAAACTGGGATGCTGTTGCTAGAATGAGGATCTGGGCATTACCTCCCTTCTTAGCAGTGGGACAGAAAATTGCTGTACAGCCAGTAAGTCAACTGTGTGTAGATAATGAGTTGTTCTGAACTGAAAATAACCATAATCTTGTAAGAGAGTAGAAACAAGTGAAGGAGTACTCTGCTATAAACTGTCATGTTATGTCGCATGTGAGTTGAGGAGGAAGTAAGAGCTCTGTATTTAGTGTTGTCATGAGACAAACTGTATCAGTATTGAAAGATTAATAGCCTGTAATTATTTTGCTAATGCCTTTTAAACTTGATGGACTTTCTATACTCTGTTTGCTCCCCAGATTAGACAGTGTTGCCCTTGAAACATGAACTCAATGAATTCAAGTCTTTAGTGTAAGAGGAATTATCCAGGAATTAAGATTTCCAGGTTTCATTTTTATTTTCTGCGACTTTTCTATCAATTTAACTAATAAAATAAATATTTTATTTTTATAAAATAAAAATATTTTATGAGAATGATGAAAATGAGATTTGCATATAAAAATTCTTTCACTCTTAAAATTTAAAATTAACTAAGAGTTAAAATCCAAGGATATGACTTATCCTAGAAGATTAAGTTAATTCTGACTAGTTTATGTGTCATGTCACAACTCCCTTGAGCCTTTGAATTTACAACAGATTTTATGGACCTTTGGTATTTAGGATTTGAGGTGTTTTTCTTTTAATGACTTTTAAATATAGAGGAAATATTTTCTATTGGGCTCTACTTTAAAAATGATTTTTTCCTCTCTTTGATATTCTTCTTAGAAAAGCTTAAGCTTTCAAAGAAGAATCGGAAGTTTTCTATCATTAAGTCTTGAACAAAGCATCTATTTTCTAGTGGTCCACAACCATGGATAATATCCATCTTAAAAGCTAAATATAAAGTTAAGGAAAAAGTATTCATACAAAAAAGTGTGTTTAGTCTTAAACATTTTTCACTTCACATTTATGCCCATTTTGTCCATTTTTTTAATGTAAAAGCATTTTATGTAAAACATTGCTATGACAGTCTTAAATACTGAACATGCACTAAACAACAGAAATAGCTGTTTCAGTAAGTCATAGTTAATCATCTCTGTAGTAGCACAAATTAAATCTAGGATAAAGCCTGCATTTTTGTCAGAATTCCTGGGGGGAAAAATAGCAGTCTGATACGAGAAGCTTTCCTATATGACAATAGAAAGTTTCATTAGGGAGACTTGATAGAAAGTGTTAGGGTGTTCGTTTTCTTACTTAAGTAAAATAAAGGGGTAGAAATAAATTGTTTCCAAATGGTTTCCATCCATTTATGATAGCTAGCTTAATTTCCTGGAAGTATAACAAAGAAAACAGGTCAGTGTTTCAGCATGGCTCTTTAGACAGGCATGGATTAATTTTGTCTATAACTTTCAGTTGTGTAACATTTCTTTCTTTGTTTCTCTCCATGTAGCTATGCTGCACTGATAGCAGACTGGCCTGTGGTGGTCCTGGGCATGTGTACTGTGTTAATAGTGGTGTGTGCGCTGGTTGGAATATTAGTTCCAGATCTTCCAGATTTCTCTGATCCATTGCTGGTAGGTAAATATTAATGAATTGTACTGTCAAATAGGTATTTTCTTGTTTGCTCTTTCATCAGTGATAGCAGTAAATAGTAGATGCAAGTACAGCAATTAGTACAGTGCTCTTAAGTTGAGATCTGCCCTGAGGAAAATAACTCATCATTAATACGCCTGAAAAGGTTCCCTTTGCTGTGAACCTGTTTGGGAATCAATTTCCAGAGACATTCAACTGGTAGTAAGCTTGCAGAAGCAAGTTCTGCCTAATGAACACATGAAAGAAATGAGTTAAAGAGCCTTGTAATTCTTCTAATTAAAAAAATAAGTATTAAATCTTGATATTGGAACAGCTCACTGTGATATGAAGATGCAGTTGCCATCTGGGGGATGTTATCCACTGTTTTAAATTCCTTCTGCATTTTGCTATTGAAAGATCATATGTCCTTCAACAGAGCTGCTGTGGATAAATCATCTAAACTCATCCCAGTTTTAGATGTACAACACAACACAGTACAATACATTCTAAATCAGGTTTCAAAAAATGAGGGGCAGGATCTGTTAAGTAAAAGGGGATTCAGAGTGCCTTCTGAGGATGAAATGATATCCATATTAAAAGACTCAAAGTGACTTTTATCAGATTCTATTAAATACTGTGCTCATGTCTTATTTTTCATGAGCTGTCTTAAACATGAGTAAGTTTGGGGACTTTTATTGAAAGTACTGTATTTAATTATTATCCTCAAATCAAAATACACTGTCCCTATAAGTTGTTGTTACTTACATTATAGTGAGGTATATCTGTACTTATCCATATGTAATGGATATTTCTTGAAAACAACGGAGTTATTAAAATTGCTTCAATCACTTTCAGACTTACTTCAAGATTTGCCTTACTCTTAGAGAAATAGAGAAGATGTACTTGAGTGCTTTTAATCATATTTAATCATTAAAGGTTGCTAATTGAGATACAGAAAAGGACTCTGTAGAATGACCTTGCTCTGAAAACTAAGTGTTGAACATTTGATAGACTAAATCATCATTACTTCTCAAGGAGAGTAGCAGTACGTGCAAGAATTCTTAATCCCTTGTCACTCTGTACAGTTGGTCATTACTTTTCCTGACCTGTCAGAAAGCATTTTACCTTTAAAAGTAGACATCTTGAGTAACTATGCTTCATAATGAAAACTATCCATCACTTTGATTATGTTTCCACTTTCTCATTTGAGCTAAGGAATGAAAAGTATTAATGGAATTTTGTGATGCTCTTCTGTAAGGGTTTTGAGCCAAGAGGAACGGCCATAGGACAGAGATTGGTCACATGGAACAATATGGTGAAAAACACAGGATACAAAGCAACGCTTGCAAACTATCCTTTTAAGTATGCAGATGAACAAGCTAAGAGGTAAGAATTTGCATTAAAAATGCATTTTATTTTATTGGGGGGTTTTGGTGTGTACTTAGTGCTTGCTCCAGGACTCTCTGACATTAATATATATACTGCCACTGATTTTAATAAACATTGAATCTGATAATCCACAATTCTTAAAGCCTTTCACATGGAAATAGATATGGGCTGTTGTCAGCTCTTTAAAAAATTTATTATTTTAGTTTCCTCTTTGAATTATGGGTATTTTCACTACTGAGCTCAATAGTATTTCCTTTGAAGTCTCTAATTTAAACAGAAAATGCAATGAATGGTCCAATTGTTATATACCAAAGTCATGTTGGTAAAAATACGTTTTCTCATATATAAGAACTATTGAGATGTGTGACTTGTTTGGATCCTCTTTCTATTAATAATCTTTTTGCTAAGGTAAGGTAAGTAAACTATTTATTCTTTTGTCAGTCATCAAGATGACAGATGGTCAGATGATCACTATGAAAGAGAGAAGAGGCAAGCAGACTGGAACTTCCACAAGGATACATTTTTTTGTGATATTCCAAGTAAGTGCAGTAGGGATGTAAGGAAGGCTAAAAACTCCTATCAGTTGAATGATTTCTGCACTCTTCTGTATATTGTATATGTTATTAGGGAAATATTTTATGTTTAGCATAAGCATACAACACCTTTGGTTTGTTCACAACAAACACCTTCTTTCTGAGTGAAAAAGTCTGAAGAAATGGGGTTGAAATGCAGTGTTCTATTGGCTCTTCCTAGGAAGCAACTGAAAATGCTTCCTTTAAGTGGTTCAGTTTCCTGTAAAGATTCATTTATTAGTTACTGGTAATGTGATCATTGTAAAAGGGGTGTTTTTATATGACTACAGAAGTAGCACTTAATTCACACCAGGGAAGAAGTTGTGTTAAATATGTGCTGTTAACTTATAAAGAACCTAAATCAAAATACCTTTTCTGTATATGGAAATATATAAAAAGACATCCCCAGGTCATGTCTTGCACGGAATTCAGGAGTTTGTTTAGGAAAAAAAGAGCAAACAAAGCCCCCAAAATGCACAAAACCCCCAAATAAAATACACCGTTAAACAACCAAAAAATAAATACAAAGTAAACCACCTTAAACTAGTGAGGGTTTATGAAGCTATCTAAGTTAAATTAGAGGACAAATAAAGAAGTCTCTATTGCTTTTTTCCAAGGCATACTGCAAAACTTTGATAAGTCCTGTTCTGGCAGAGAGCAGCCTTTATTCATATAATGACCTGGGCTCTTTTGCTGCTGTTCCATTATGTGAGGACTGATAACAGCACAAAAACATAATCATGGACTTACTTGTTTATATTACTTGATCTGAATGAGCAAAGACCAGTAAAAACCAGGATGGAAAACAGATTTATGGTGGTGTTGGTTTTCTTTTTTTTTTCAATTACATTATGGTCTTAAATCTAAGTGAGAGGATGTGAGCAAGGTCCTAATTTCTGCTCCTGTGAGCAGAACCAAATTAGGCTGAGCATATCTTATGTGAGGAAGAGGAAATGTACTTGAAACTCTACTGAGCATTAACTGCAACTTGCCGCAGAATTAACTCCTCTTTCTCCTGCCTGCTGTTTCTGTCTAGTCTCACTCTCATTCTTTCCACTACAGTTTCTGCATAGTCTCAGTTGTGGCAGTCATGAAGGAGTTGTGATTCTATGGGAAAGTTTGCCAGTCCTTTATGTAAGGAAAATAGTTGATTTCCTCTTGACCCATTTTTATCATTCTTGGTATCTGTCTGCCTGTTCCAGGATCTGTAGATTTCTGTTTCCTTGATCCTAAAGCATGGTCAGAGGTCATAAAGCACTTCCCTTGAGTCTTCATTATAGTCTTCTGAAAGGCAAAAATTCTGCATGTTCACAGCAGTAGGAAAAATTCAGCCTTTTGGTTTTTTGGGCATATTGTAATTAATATGATAATATTTCTTAACTCAAAGTACCATATTGTGTTACATAGTACTGCATAGTTGTGTTTGTATATATGTTTCCCCTGTTAGCTATTCATAAAGATTTCATGGCCACTAAGTTAATTATTTCCTTTCTTAAAAGCTGTCTTCCAATAAATGTGATTTAATTTGTAATTTAAGCTGTATGTATCTAAACTGTAGAATTCTTTAAAATCGCCTCAAGGATATCACAACTTCCACTGCAGTCATTTGCTTCTAAAGCAAAAACATTCTTGTAGAAACAGCTTTATAATTATTATTTATATTCCTAAATGACTTACTAAATCAGCCTTTGATTACTATTATCTGTGTGCTGCCATTATGCTGTGCCAAGAATTTCATAGTTCGCTGATTAGATCATTTGATTTTTATTTGTCTGTCATGTTTCAGAAGATAGTTGGCTTGAATAGAGCTCCTAAGTGATATAAAGAATTGAAGATGCGATATTTACTATAAGCATATTAACAAAACTGAAACTTTCATGTGAACTGAGTCTTGCAGATAAACAACTCGTCTTGAAAAGGAGGTGGATTCCCATGACCAAAGATTTTGTCTGTGTCATTTGAATGGTGGGATTTTGCCTCAGTCTTTGATGCCAGGCACACCCAAACAGTCTGTAACCCCCCATCCTGTAATTGCAGGTGATCGCTATTCCCGAGTGGTGTTTACATCAACAGAAGGAGAGAATTTATGGAATCTGAATGCAATTAAGTCAATGTGCAATGTAGATAACTTGAGGGTAAGTGAAAATGGCACTTCATTTGTTTAACTTGCAGACATGAAGCGCGTATTTGAAACTGTTTTGCTGCCCGTTGCCATCTGGTAGCATACGAGAGGACTTCGCACTGTTCACATCCTTTTTGAATGGTCACTCAGCATGCAGCCAGAGTTAAACAACTTTCAATTGTAAAACAAATCATATAAGGGAATTTATTTGGTTTTGTTTCTAATTACAACCAGAATAGGTGGAAGAGTGTTTCAGGAAGAGCTGCCTTATCTTTTGCTGTGTGTTCCCTTTTAGAATATTATTCCATGGATTTTTGTTCTTGTTTCCCAGCAAATAATTAATCTTTTCTTGCTGCATCCTCAAAGCACGTGCAGTTTTCTCTGACACCCAGTTGGTCACTCAGCATTTTCTTCAGGTCAAAAGAGAATAGATTATCAGATGGACATCAGAGGAACATGGATATAGTAGCTAGAAATACAGCCTAGCTAATCATGTGTTGATAATGACACTCTCAGGGTAATATTAATTTTCTCTTTAAAACTGAGAAAATCAAAGGAGACATTTTGGCATTGTCTGTCTGGCCCTGTTATTATTTTTCTTGGCTTCCCTTGTACTCAGTACCTTGTGTAGTCAAAACAACTATTGTAATAGCCAGCTTCTGAGCTGACGTAGCTTCTTTTACATGGGTTAGAAGATAATTGAGTACTCTGATTGAAATCAGTGTCTGGTTTCAACTGATGGAAGTTAACTGACAAAGGTTAAAATAAGCATTCAGATGGTGTACTTATAAAATATAAGCTTGTCATTTACTGGAATGAATTCCTTTGAGCTGCTGAGTAACCATAAATTTATGTGAACTGGTGACTTTGCATGGAGATAAAGCAATATCACTTTCTTCTGTTAATAATGATCTGATTATTTCCAGTTTTTGTTTCTCCTTCTCAAAGAGCTTCATACTACACCACATTTATTTCATGTTGAATATTTTCATTATTAGTTTTGTTTATTGTTGCCCTTTTAGACAACTGTATTAATATAGTGAATTCCCAAACTGTTTTCCCTAACAGCTGGCATTTGCTTGCTTAAAATGTTGAGCTGTAGCGAAACATTCTGTAACAGATTTCCCTTGGCAGTCTGCTCACAGGCATTTTGTCCTGGTTGGCCTCTGTTGCTGTAAGTGGGTTTTGTCCTCACATGCTCAGGAAATGTTCCTTATTTCTTCATCAGAGTTTATTGCACTGGCAGGATGGCTCATGTGATTATCCTTTATCTCTTTCAGTCAGAATGAGCCAGGCGAGCAAAGTACAGTATTTAAACTAACCCGGCTCAGTTTGAATGAACTGAACTAGGGGTGATCATATCAGCACTTCAATCAGGAGATACAGTGGAGAATAACCTTTTACAAGGGTAAAAATTGAGTTATCTCTGCATTTGACCATAAAAGTTTAGTGACGTACACAGCTGGTTGTAGGTAAATCCCAGGTTATAGATTCTTGCAAAGCAATGAATAATAAAATACTTCTCTGTAACAGAATAAAGAGTTAATTACCTCTGAATAATCATGGTTTTTAATGGATGCATTACTCCTGAGGAATTTTGGGGGTTTTCCTCCCTTTTTTGTACACTTTGATAACGATGTATTTTTTCAAGTACATTTGAAATACATTATTTTCTGAGGAAGAATGAAAATACTTCAGAAAAAAAAACAAAACAAACACCCAAGCACCATGCTTCTTGTAGCCGTAAAAATAGCTCCTACTTTGAAATAAGAACACTTCAGAAAATTGAGTGTTGGGTATTTCAGCTACACCCACAGTGATGTACATATATAGAGAGAGGATTGTTGCACCTAATGTTTCTGTGGATCTTTCCTGTAATTGACTTAAGAATGTAGTAATTGAACATCTCAGCTGAGTGGAATGACAGTGCATCCTGATAGCAGTGTTGATTTTTAGCTAGTAGACAAAACAAATGGATATGGGTAAGTTTTGCACTCGTAGCTCTGTGTATGTAAATTTATAATAAAAATTATATATTCAGGGATAAGAAAGGGCTGAATCTTCTTTCATTAGTTTTTTTTAAATGCCCCTTACTTACAGGTGCTATGTTTAAACAGTTGTCACGCTTTCTAACAATACCTAAGCACCTCTAACACTTTTCAAGCTCATGAATTGATCCTGTGACTCTGAAGTGCTGTGATACGGCCCTCTTTTGAAGCCAGCCCTAGAGAGAATGCTGACTTGCACTGCAGCTATCAGAAGAAACTGATGACTTGGGTGACACTCCAGTCTCTTCTGGCTGTAGTTACGTTTGTTGTTAAATTCATGCCTGTGTAGGAACCCTATTCTGTTGAAGTAAATGGCAAAGCTTTCTGTATTCCAAGCCAGGAAGATCAGAAGCTCTTTTCTGGAAATACAAACTATAGAATTTTAGCATTTTCCTGATGATAAACAGGATTTCAGCACCGACTAGTATTTGCTTTAGTATGAGCTAACAGTATATCCCACGTGTGTTAATTGTATTCCCATCTGCTTGTAACTACTTTAACTATATGTTTTACTGACACTTAGGGGCTCCATCCTGCAGCTGCTCAGCATATGGTAGTCCTATAATCTTCATGGAAACTTTATATACCAAATAGCCATAGGAAGTGTTCTAATTTTTTACTACTTGGATAAGAAGAGCCCTTTTTTTCCAACCTGTTAATTGTAGAATGTTTTCCCTATAAACTGTAAACAGTTATTTTATAAACTTCAAAGACTGTAAATGATCTCTGACTGCTTCCCCAAACCCATGTTGTTTGTGAATCACACTGTGTGGATCCATTTGGGCAGAGCTGCCCACAGATACAGCTTGTGCACAGGTTGCAGAGCTTAGTCTCCTTACTGGATCCAAGATAAATGAAAACATTGCCAGTGGCAGGCCAAGCCTGGCAAAAGCAAAATGGCCTTTTCAGTTCCTTTGGATCACCAACAAAGCCCAGTGCTACAATATATTAGCATTTTACATAGTGTTTTAATGACCTATACAGAGCTAAATTTTGTATTTTAATTTCTAATTTCCAGCTGCCAGCTCATGTTACTTTATCTTTGGCAACAGCTACTTTACTGATGAATGTGAATGTTTATGGCCTGCAGCAAGTGTTGGAGAGCAGCATATAAACCTCATTGTCCCATCTTGAACTTGAATACATAGAGAAGACAATACAGTCCTTTCCTCCCAATTTGCCTATTATATCCTCCTAGGATTAACCTGGAGATGTGCCATGAAAAATACAGATATGCTATTCCAGTGCTTCCTTTTATTTAGTAGGTTGTTCAGTTTTTCCTGAGTTTGCATGTGTTAGTGTTTTTATCTGGAAACAATCAAATGTGAATTATCCTGTGTTTTTGGAATGCCAGTTTGTTATTGTTCAGAAACCAGGTGACAAAACTCAAGTCCATATTAAAGCTTTTAGAACCACCATGAGAAACCCAAGTGCAGGTTTTTTGTCTGCAGTATGAAGGATTGTGCAATTTTGCTAACAAAAAAACAGCCCCAAGCAAACAAAAAAAAAAACCCCAAAGTGGTATATTTTAAACCAGCTAAATTTAAAACACGCATAGATAATGGTTTCAGGGCTCACTCCTGTAAGCTCTTAAGTACATGGCTTTATTAATGTGAGTGTATTAATATGTATTCATTCTGTGTAACTTGATTAAGACTGAAATTTTGCAGACGTCTATTTGAAGGATTAATTCTAATTTGTCATGTATAAAAAGCCAAAAGTTCTGGCTTTTAAGACTTCTATTCCCTGTGCCCTATCAAGATTGAGTTTTTCCAGCTTGGGAAAACTTTCTTGACCTAACCTTTTTACTTAAGAGTTTTAGTTCTATTTTATAGATACCTTCAGTTTCGCCTTATGAGTATTTACTTAAGTCATGCTCTACTGGCTTCAGCTGAATCTGGAATATTCAACTGAATCTGGCTTCAACTGAGTCTGTGAAAGAAGAGTATCCACATAAGGGATTAACACTCATTTAGCTAAGAAAAGTCCTTAACCAAAGTGTTAAAATGCCATAATTTCTGTAGAGCTCAGGTAGGAGTTCCTAGGCTTTGGGCAGTCCCCTGAGCTGACAACAAGCAGTTGTTCCCCATGGTCCAGCTCTGTATCCTGCCTGCATTTGTCCCTGAGACTTCTCTGGCCTTGCTGCTGCTGCATCTTCCTCCACTTTGCTCCTGAGTCAACTCATGGGGCTTTGTCCCATGGTGGATGCAGCATGACCATTGTCTTGGTGCATCAGGGATTGTTTTGGGGTGCCTAAAGCCAGATGAGGAAGTTATTATAAAGTTGTCATATCTTGTCTTTCCCAGACTCTCCTAGGAAGTTCAGTATATGATTCCAAGCAGAATGAAGCTTCATTGTTGTTTATTTTCAGACTTATAACATGAGATAATAAAAGAGAATTAATAGTCTTCAGTCTCGGGGAAAAAATACAAAGACCACAGTGCATCTTCAAACAAAAGAATTAAATATTCCTAATGCTTCTGCCAATGTTATGTTGCTGTGACAAGTAATTGTACAGAGTTACTGCTGCTTTAGTCTGCTGCATGTAAGAGGATACTGATCAAAACCAATGTGTATGGAGATAAGAATTTAAAGTGATAAAACAAAAGGACCGTGAGGTGAATTTTCATCACTTTGGAATGTTTTATTTGCTTGGTGGGTGAATGTTTCTAATAATTCAGACTATTACTTTAAACTGGATTTTTTTTCCCTGCCTGTCTTTATACAGATCAGATCCCATTCCCAGTTTGGTGATCTCTGCCAGAGAGCCACTGCTGCTTCGTGCTGTCCCAGCTGGACACTGGGCAACTATATTGCTATTCTAAATAACAGGTCATCATGTCAAAAAATAGTGGAACGGGATGTCTCTCACACCCTAAAGCTGCTTCGCACATGTGCCAAATACTACTACAATGGAACCCTGGGGCCGGACTGCTGGGATATGAATGCCAAAAGGAAGGACCAACTCAAGTGTACAAACGTGCCTCGCAAATGTACCAAGTACAACGCTGTTTACCAGATCCTTCACTACCTAGTGGACAAGGATTTTCTAAGCCCAAAGACAGCTGACTATGTCTTACCAGCTTTAAAATACAGCATGCTCTTCTCTCCAACTGAGAAAGGGGAAAGCATGATGAGCATTTACCTAGATAACTTTGAGAACTGGAATGCTTCCGATGGTGTAACAACCGTCACAGGGATTGAGTTTGGAATAAAACATAGGTTGTTTCAAGATTACCTGTTGATGGATACTGTGTATCCTGCTATAGCCATTGTAATTGTTTTATTAGTTATGTGTGTATACACGAAGTCCATGTTTATTACGCTGATGACTATGTTTGCTATAATTAGTTCCTTGATTATTTCTTACTTTCTCTATCGGGTAGTATTTAATTTTGAGTTTTTCCCATTCATGAATCTCACAGCATTGATTATTCTTGTTGGGATTGGAGCAGATGATGCATTTGTCTTATGTGACGTTTGGAACTACACAAAATTTGATAAACCTCATGCTGGAACCTCTGAGACAGTGAGCATCACATTGCAGCATGCTGCTCTTTCCATGTTTGTCACAAGTTTTACTACCGCTGCTGCCTTCTATGCTAATTATGTCAGCAATATCACAGCAATCAGGTGTTTTGGTGTTTATGCTGGCACTGCTATTTTGGTGAATTATGTTCTGATGGTTACATGGCTACCTGCTGTAGTTGTGTTACATGAACGATACCTTCTCAATATTTTCAGTTGCTTTAAGAAACCTCAGCAGAGGGTATATAACAACAAAAACTGCTGGACAGTGTTGTGCCAAATGTTCCACAAGATTATTTTTTCAGTTTCAGAAGCATCTAGAATATTTTTTGAGAAAGTTTTGCCATGCATTGTTATCAGATTTCGATATATTTGGCTTTTCTGGTTCCTTGCCTTAACAATTGGTGGAGCATATATCGTGTGTGTAAATCCAAAGATGAAATTACCATCACTGGAGCTCTCAGAGTTTCAGGTATTCAGGTCTTCTCACCCATTTGAACGATATGATGCAGAATACAAAAAGCTTTTTATGTTTGAACGTGTCCACCATGGAGAAGAGCTTCACATGCCAATAACAGTAATCTGGGGTGTCACCCCTGAGGATAATGGTGACCCTTTAAACCCTAAAAGTAAAGGAAAGCTGCAACTAGATAGCAGTTTTAATATTGCTAGCCCAGCTTCACAGGTTTGGATTTTGCGTTTCTGTCAGAAGTTAAGAAATCAAACGTTTTATTATCAGACTGAAGAACAAGACTTCACAAGCTGCTTCATCGAAACATTTAAGCAGTGGATGGAAAATCAAGACTGCGATGAACCATCTCTTTATCCATGCTGCAGCCACTGGAGCTTTCCATACAAACAAGAAGTTTTTGAATTATGTATCAAGAGAGCTATAATGGAGCTAGAAAGAAGCACAGGATACCACTTAGATAGTAAAACGCCAGGGCCTCGTTTTGACCTAAATGACACCATCAGGGCGGTGGTGTTGGAGTTTCAAAGCACCTACCTCTTCACCCTGGCATATGAGAAAATGCATCAGTTCTACAAGGAGGTGGACTCATGGATTTCAAGTGAGCTTAGTTCTGCTCCAGAAGGCCTTAGCAATGGTTGGTTTGTGAGTAACCTTGAATTTTACGATCTTCAGGACAGTCTTTCTGATGGTACTCTGATTGCCATGGGTCTTTCAGTTGCTGTTGCATTTAGTGTAATGCTTCTTACAACTTGGAACGTAATTATAAGCCTTTATGCAATAGTTTCAATAGCTGGAACCATTTTTGTCACTGTAGGTTCTCTGGTTCTCCTTGGATGGGAGCTAAATGTGTTAGAATCTGTCACTATTTCAGTGGCTGTCGGCTTATCTGTAGACTTTGCTGTTCATTATGGAGTGGCTTATCGCTTAGCCCCCGACCCTGACCGAGAGGGAAAAGTGATCTTTTCTTTAAGCCGCATGGGTTCTGCTATTGCTATGGCTGCATTGACTACATTTGTAGCTGGAGCAATGATGATGCCCTCTACAGTGCTGGCGTACACGCAACTTGGCACTTTCATGATGCTTATAATGTGCATTAGTTGGGCTTTTGCAACGTTCTTCTTCCAGTGCATGTGCCGATGCCTTGGACCTCAGGGCACTTGTGGCCAGATCCCCCTACCAAAAAAACTGCGGTGTAATGCCTTCTCTCAGACCTTTTCAGGAGGCCAAGGAGGCAGAGGGCAAAATAAATCACATCCCATTAGCAAGTATCAGCTGGACTCCAGAAGTCAAAAGCCAGAAATGGAGCATGAGCACTATGAGCTTGAGCCTCTGGCATCACAAACTGGTATTTGTAACCCTGCAGAGAAAGTGGGCTATGAAGAAACTCATATCTGCTCTGAGCTCTTCAGCAGCAGGCCCCAAAACACATGTATGCCTGTGCATTCAACCTATAATAGTGAAGTGAGCAAAAGCATAAAAAATGTTGCTAGTTCAGCTGTGCTACAGACATCTATTGACCAACACACCATATGCCCAATTTTCTCTCAAAACAGGCAGTGTAGCTGTCCTGATGCTTATAAGCAAGTGGCAGTGAAGTGGAGTCCACACTCATGCCAACAGTTAAGCGATGCCTTCTGTTACCAGTGTTCTCCTTCACAGGGAACTGTACAGATACAAAGCTCCATAGCTCCTATAAATGCTTTACAGCAGGCTGCCGAAGGTTATGTGCATCCAGTCCAGCATGTCCTCCACTGCAGTTGCCTTCAAGGAAGGCTCAAAAGAACAATGACACAGAGCTCTCTGCCTAAAAACTTTTTCCTCCAGTCCATGCAACAGTTCCAGGCACATCAAAGAATAAACAGGACAGAGTCACAAGCTCATCCAAACCCAGAAGAGAACCTTAGAACTGTTCCAAAGGTGATGAGCTCCTCACAGTTTGTCTGCCACAAAGCAGGACCTCTGATAGTGCGTTGCTCTGAATGTGAGAACAGTGTATTAAATAACCAAAGGGGATTCTGTCAGCAGGCAGACAAGTGTGATGAAAAGGGTGGTACAGAAGCGAACGGGGTTGAAAGCAAGAAAGCCTCTCTGTCAAAGCAAAAAAAGAAAGCTGAGAGCAAGATAGATCAGTGTTCTTTGCAGAGTGACCGGGTTTTGAAGGCTGACCAAAATGATAAAAACCATCTGCTGAACAGGTCAGTGAGAGAGGCTCGCTATGAGGGTTGCCGTGAAAATCCCCACTGCTGTAGCAAAGCTATCACAGTGAAGTGCAATTCTGTTGACTGTCAAATGCCAAACATCGAAGCCAATGTGCCTCCTATGTTAATGCGCCCAGAACTTTCCAATGAAAGTTTGTTAATAAAAACACTATAATAAATCTTTAATTTGGGAATCCTGTGTCTTTCTTTTGAAAAGGAAGTTTAAAACACCAAAAAGGCAAATCCTGAATAAAGATGAATTACAATTTGCGTTTTGGAATGAAACATGTATTTTATAGAACATTAACATTTACATATTTCATAAAGCCATTACATGTAGTAAAACCTCATGTTGTCCCGAATGGTGTTTTTTTGCTGTAACTCATAAGATGGATTCTGCTTAATTTAGGTTTTGACTCAGGGCCTTGGAGTTTGAGTTCTCCTATAAACCATCTCAATAAATAAAGCATGACAAAGAAACTCTCCCAGAAAAGGGAGAGAGAAACTCTCCCAGAAAAGGGAGAGAGAAACTCCCCAGAAAAGGGAGAGTTTGTTTTTCCCCAGGGCTTGTGAATTTGATAATGTTTGGGGTGGGCTGAGATTGCCACATTTTCAGAATACATTAATTACCTTTATTCTACTGCTGTCCTGGTAGGCTTGTTCACACCTTGAACCAGCAGCAGGACTAAGACTGTGTTCAGGCAATCCTGATTGTCTGAAAGACCAGCTCTGCAGGGTAGCCTGCTTGGGGAATTGCTTTCAGGTATTTAGCCTAACAAAATCTAAAGAAAAGCTTTTGGATGTCAAGGGCACTTTTTTAATATCTGTGTATCTAGTGCACTAAAACATTTTAAACTGCCAGTTCCTGTATAGTCTTTACTGTTAAATACCAGAGAATATAGGTGGAAACATAGTAAGTTAACATTATTTACTTCTCAGTGATGACATGAAAAGGGTAATTCATGTGTATGACACATGTATGCATATAAAATCAGGAGTTACAAAATTGGGCCTTGCAGCACAGAACCTTTCCCCCCACAAAGCATGGAAATTAGAAGTAAATCTGCTGTGGAGAAAGGCATAGTTAAACATGTTCTAGAATTACTGTCAGTAGTATCAGATTAAGTCAATTCAAAGCCTCAAATACATAAAATACTGTGCTCTGAGTTTTCTTGCCCACAGAAGTTCCAAGATGTAGTTAAAATCCTGAACTAAACCACGTAACCAAGACATTGGATTTCTGGCATTGTGTTTGTGTAACTGCAGGGTTTAGTCAAATGACAGCTATGGTTTGGTCGTGGGAACACTTGCTGGTCTCATCATTCAGGGAGAGTGGATTTGAGAGCTGGAATTATGTAGTATGGCATAATTGCTATGCACCCTAATGACAAATCTCTCTTCCTATAATCCTTTAGTTATGCTGATTATGTTGATTTACAATACACAGATAACAGAAGATAGATTTTCTGGACTGATGTGGTATCATGTGTGCTATGAATCACTGGAGGAACAGCCTGCCTTTTTCTGTTGTAATGTCCATGTTGAAGGGATGTAGATTAGTATCATAAAACAAACCATTTTGGTTTCCCTGGAAATAGTGATGTTAGTGCTGATATATCTCAGTGACTGGAATAGAGTAAGAAGTTGAAATCTATATAAAAGACTAAAATAGTTTTACATAGTTTGAGTAGCATTCTTTCTTAGATACAAAATAAAACTAAGTTCTTTTAAAACTCATAACTCAGAGCCAGTTTCTTTCTAAATGTTTGTAAATAATTCAAGGTTTTGCTTTCAACACCATAGAGGCCATTAATTATAAAGAGCTAAGACTTGCAGTGCTAACGATCCAAAGAAATTAAAAAGCATAAGAAATAAACCAGGCCGTTGCTGTTTTCTGACTTCCTTCCTGGCCACTGCACCTGCTTGAGCACGGTTTCTGTGAGGGATGTGTGTAGCATGCTAAGCAATAAATCCTCCTGAAATAAAAGCAGTGTTATGATGGTCTGACTGCAGGTCAATTAAACTTCGCTAAAGCAATGTGTAATGCTTATGTGGTGCCTGGCACATCAGCTGTCATTCACAGCTGTGCCTTTGAGACATGGGCCTTAGGGGAGATCCCCAGCCAACACATTTACAGAACATTGGACATTTTGAGCTGATGAGCTCAAAAGTGAGGTTTTTTTCTAAGCCAGTTTTCCATAACTGCATTTTGTATGAGGAAGCCCCTTTGGACTGCTTAAATTAATAACTGATTTTATAATGCTGAGGTAAGTGATAGAGATTACTATTGTATTTTCGTTATGATTTATATGTTCTTAAAGGTTGATACAGTGAAAAAAATGGGGCAGATAAAGAGTTGTGATGTAATGTACTCCTAGAAAAGATTAAGATGAGCTAGTACTTGGCTAGTGAGCAGTACCATTGGTGTATTTGCTCTTTGTGACTTTGCCATTGTTTCCCTGCTAATTGCTTTATTCTTTCCAAATCACTTAGCTGGACAAGGAGCCATTATTGAAATAGTTAATACTTCATATGTAGCACTGAGTGTGTGCTGCATCTATGTCAACTCATGCAGAGACTGTCTAATCCAAACCAATATGGATCCTGGAGAGTGGAAGAGAGGAGATGGATCCAGTGACAGTTGAAGGCTGGTAAGGCTATGCGTTACTGTATCCCCATAAAACTCATGAGAGTTAAAAAACCAATTTAATGCTAGAAGGAAGTGCAGAGAGCTGTTCCATTCCAGGAAGTTTTAATAAGGAGCATTAGATCCTACTGAGGCACTTCTCCAAGACTTGCCGATGATCGCAAAGTCCCAAGGGAAGCTGATGAGTCTAGAATACTCTAATTTCCATTAACTGTTTTGCTGTCACTGAGGTCCTCCCTTGCATTGGGCTCACATAGTGAATCTGGGTGTGTGCATTTCTTGTGTAGTGCTAAGTGTAGTGCTTCTCTTTTAGGCTGCCCACCTGCGGTAAGGGCCCTACCACTGTTGCTGGCTAATGCTTCCTTCATGAAGTGATATAGTCCTGGCTTTAGAAGATGCAGAGCTTTATTTCTATGGATAACCCATGCTGGGTTATTTACCAAATTGGGCAGGGTATTTGGTAACTGTCCTGACAGTGATAACCTGTAGCTTGGCACATGACAGACGAGCTTTCTGCCTTTTCAAGGTCTAGGGAAGACTTTACTGTGACTTACATGTGAAGTGAGCCTTTAAGGTGACACCTCTTCAATTATCCAGGGGAAGAAAGACTTTATGTAGGAAGACAGAGATCTGTTTGTGACTCTGAAGTTGCTCATGTGTTTTCTTCAGGAATATAGTATACAAACCAGAATCTTCTGGGAGTGGGACTTGCATCTGAAACCAACTCCTTCAAATTCACCTCGCCCAAGGAAAAAAGGTTGTATTTACCTTGGCTGTCTGTATTGTCCTTAGAGCTTGTGTTTTCAGATTCCAATCACATAGTGTGGGTAATACAGTGATGAGTTTAACAAAAAAAGTGCAATAATTTACAAAAAGTCTTTTAAAATATTACATTAAGCTCAATATATATATCACTGTGAATGCAGGTACCTCAGACAAGGTATTTGTGGTTGGGTAGGTATAATAAATGTAAAAAGGTTTTTTAAGTTACTGTTTCATTGTGTGTTACAAGAAAATTAAAATCCATCTTTTTCCAATCACTTACAATAATTTTAATTCAATTTTTCTTTTTTTAACTAATGTAGGAGGAATCCTTTGAAATGCTTCTACACTTCTAATTTTGCCAGATGGAGCCCTGGCACTCAGTCCAAGAGAGCTCTAAAAATACAGGTTGACAAACGACAAAAAATTTAGCACTGTAAGAAATGTCAAACATCATCAAAATCAAATTTATTTTATGTATATAAAGAATGTTATACTGCTTAATATAGGGAGCAGATGGGTGATTCAGGCCAAAATCACACTGACTTCATTGAATTGGACCTTAAATTCTTTCCACATGCTGGCAAGCTATATTAAATTTTACTTCTGCTGTTAATATCTGAAGTGCCATTGCATCTAGCATTTGATTTGATTTATGATGGTACATTGGGATACCATCCTACTAAGTATTGAGTATTCCCACAGCGTGACACAGCACTGGCCTTTGCAAAAAAAACTTGGTCTACATAAGTCAGATTGGCTCAAAGAAAGGCAATAACTTTTCTGAATTCAGAAAAAATCTCCACAGACTCCTCAATTTGGATCCAGTGTCACTATTGCAGAACTGCCTTCACTTTAATGTTCTTACCCTTTGGCTCTTTGTTCTGTATGTTGTATCAGCCTGGCATCAATTACCTCACCTCTGTATCTCACTAGTTCACTCTATCAGAATAAGGTCTCTAAGGTGTAGGGAGGCTGTAAAATAGATCATGCACAGCTTAGAGAGGCTGCAGTTTTTAGGCCCTACCTTGCTATAATTTCTGAATACTAAGTAGTCTTACACATCAAAGACTCTGGGCTTTGCTATTTCCCTTTACTTGGCAGCTTGTATTCTGAGTCTAAGATCTCCACTTTAGAAGGTTGCATAGACTCAGGTGCTTCCTGGGGACATGGAATTTTGATTAATTCCTGAATAGTATGAAAGGTAATATATCCAACTTGGGTTTGGATTCCATTTGTTTAGAATTTGATAAATGTCACTTTACTCACAAATGGATAGCTATATTTCATAGGTTTAGTTCTCAAACCATTAATTAAAACCAGTGCTGATTTGTTGTCTTAGAAGCAGTAAGGATAACACTTGCTCTCTTGCTGGCTACAATGATGGTAGTGTTAGAAGCTGAACTCCTCCAGCAATGAGTCTTTAGAGCAGATGGGTGGCTTTGCTTTGAGGCCTAAACAAACTTTCTTAAATCCTTGTAAAGCCTTAACCAAAATTGCCTGTAGATTTATCTCAATAGCAATTGTAGCACATTTCTCTGTGGCTTAGGAAAGGAGCAGATTATTCATAACTGACTCTTTAGTAAAGCTGACGATATTACAGTCCCCTGATCCTTGGAAAACAGTGTGACTAAAATACAGAATGATTAATGTCAGACCCTTACCCAAGCCATGTCTTCTGCATACAATAATATTTTTAAAGTTTTAGTCAATAGTGGGAAATGTCATAGTTTAAAGATGGATGATGTACTGAGATTGTTAGTGAGTTTATGTACATTTGAAGTCATTTTCAGGTCAGATGAAAGACTCGTGAGGACAGCTTGGTTTTGGATGACTGATGAGGTGTCTGCCCTCACCCAATCCTAGCACCAGGTCACTTGAAATCACCTTGTAACAGCAGTGCTCAGAAGGTGACAGAGGAGCAACCAGGTACCTGTGGCATGAAGGGAACAAAGCACAGTAGCTGCATCAGCCACCTCTTCTCCCTTTCCCTCACTGGTGAAGTTCTTCATTTTGGAATAAAAAACACCTTCTATGTGTTGCTCACTGGGACAATAATTCAACTCTAATGATATAAATCAAAAATAAGTTACTTGGAGTTACTGGAGCTGTGTTGGTAGAAAAGGGGAACTGCAACTGCTGAATTCTTGGGTCATAATTCCTATTACGCTTTAGTGTTTGGCCCTAAATCCATTTTCAAAGAGAGAAGCCATGGATGTCGTCACAGTCCAGGTAAAAATGAACAGAAATTGGCAACTGAAAGCTGAGTGAACTCAGCACTGAAAAGATTGACAGCACAGAAAGATGAGTTTAACAGTGCTTTGTGGAGAGTTCTGTTGGTGCCATCCTGAAGTGAAAGGTTAAATACTTTCCCTTGCTTTTTCTTAAAGAAAAAGTACTATTTTTAGTCTGTTTAAATATATAATTTTAAACCTATCTTTTAAAAATGTTTTAAATATCTATTTTATAATACAGGATAGTATTTTCCCAAGTATTTTCCAAGTGATCTGATAAGGCTTGGCTGAACATCAAACCTTTTTCCTAATACATGCTCTTTTCAATCTGACAGAACTTGAACTCGTGGCTGTCTTAGCAAAGCTGTCAAAAGCCCTTATTCACCCTTTCTTCTACTCTGTTCTTAGTTAGCATTCTGTCCCATCTGACCTTGAAATTCTGGGCTTTTCTTTGATGCCCTAACAGCGTGATTTCTTTCCTGACAGAGTACTGGATCTGTTAAGTGCCAAATGTAGCTCATTTTGACACTAATATACACTAGAGGTAGCCAATTTTCTCTGTATTTCATGTAGTCATAAAACTGCATATAGCAGGCTTTCCTTTCCTTTTGTTGATTCCTATTTGTCTTAAGGTTTTGAAATATAGCTTGTGTAGTTCTGTAGCGTAATCTCTTTGATCCTTTCTTATTAGAGGAGCTTTATTAACATTTGGGGAGTATAATATGTCGGCTTTTTAGCACTTCACAGCAGTATTACACTACTAATATGGCAGAAATACAAAGTACTGTTTTACATTGTCGCTAGTTTGAATACTTCAAGATGCAGGTAGCTGCATGATTGAAAGTATTTATTTGGCATAGCACTAGAAGAATGTAATCTTTACAAAGATGGGTGTTATGAATTTTGTAACATAAATGATAGACAATGATTGACTCTCACCTTCTTTTGTGTAGTGTTAACTGCACACAGTGAAACATAAGAAGAAATAATTCAGGAAGTATTAAGCAAAACAGCATAAAACTAAAATACAGTGGCTACCCAGGGGGTAAGCTCTGCTACTTTCTCAGTTCTATAAGGACTTCTAAATCCACCTAGCTTAATATGTCTCAGATGAATAACATAGTGTTGTTGACTGACAGTTCATGAAACTGTCCTCTGATATCTCTTGTACATGATACAGACAGAGTAAACGTCTTGAAAATGTGCATAAACCATAATATTTGAGACTACAATAACTTCTATGATCTTAGAATAGTGAGCATGAAACAGAGTTGCAAACAATAGCATGTAAAAGGTATGATGTTTAATTAGGCAATTGTAAACTTCCATCCATTTGAAATCAGTAGGTTTTGAAAAGGACACATTCCATGAAGCTGTAATAAATCATAGAATCATATAAATTGTTTAGGTTGGAAAAGACCTGTAAGATCATCAAATCCAGTCCATTCATCACCACTCTTTGGGCCTGGCCAACCAGCCAGTTCTTTACCCTGCAAACAGCACACCCTTCCAAGTCATGTTTCTCCAGGAGGATGCTGTGGGAAAGAGTGTCAAAAGGCTGTACTAAAGTCTAGGCAGACAACATCCACAGCATTTCACTTGTCCACTAAACGGGTCACCTTGTCATAGGAAATCAGGTTAGACAAGCAGGACTGCCTTTTGCAAACCCATGCTAGCTGGGCCCGGTCACCTGGTTGTCTTGTATGTGCCACGTGTGATGGCACTCAAAATGATCTGCTCCACAACCTTCCCTGGCACAGCAGTCAGAACGACAGGGCTGTTGTTCCTCAGATTCTCCTTCCAGCCTTTCTTGTGGATGGGCATCATATTGGCTGACCTCCAGTCAGCTGGGACCTTCCTGGTTAGCCAGAACTGCTGATAAATGATGCAAGTGGTTCAGTGAGCACTTCCAGTAGCTCTTTGGATTTTTATAGCTATGAAGTTACTGACATTGAAACTGATTGTTTGGTTTTTCACTTCACCCAAGTTAAGTGTAAGAATTAGCCTGTTCTGCTTCTGTTTTGGTGCTCTCCAAGAAACACTATGCTCTTATGTTTAAGTTCATATTTGTTTTAAATATATAAAAACTAGTCTTAAACTCCTATTATTATAAACTGATGTTTAATACTGTTATGACTTCCATTTGTTTATGAATGGTTCAGCACAATAGAGACATATTAACTCTCTTTTCGTTTATCCTACTTAGTATTTCACGATGCCTTTAAAATAATGAATTGAAATGCTAGGACTGGATGCACAGATGATTCAAAGTACCTACAGCTAGGTTTAAAACTGCTTGAGATAACTGGGGGAAATAAAACCACGAAACACTTTGTAATAGTAAACCAGAAGCAAAATACACTTCATTGGTAGCAAATCTGTATACACATGCCTCATGTCTAGCTTGGCTTTTTCACAACCCTCCTTTCAGTATACTTCCACCTGTGTTCTGTCTTCAAGTTCTTCCCAGCTCAGCTCTTGTTTCCTTACAGTGTCTGAACACGCATCCTAAAGGATAAGAGCTGGTTATCAGACTGCAAGGGGCCAATCAGTTCGGAGGGGCTGCAATTATGCCATTGTGTGCCTGCTTTGTAAGTGTATGTTCCCAGGCACAGAGCTTGAATAAGACCCACTATTATATCTTGCCTGGTTCTCTGACCACGAGGGAGTGATTGATGTCAAGCAGCAGAGCAGGTGCGATGGCCTCTGCAGCAGGGGGGTACGAGGGCATGCAATCCCTGAGGATTAGTCTCCAGTCATGAGAACTCTCAGCAATTTATCTTTGATATTAGGCTGAAATTTGCCTTTTGTCTATTGTCACTGTGCTACTCTGCAAGTTATCCCCCCTCCTTTGGGCAATGGAGAGTGGCTCCCTCCTGGTGCTTGAGTTCCTCAAATCTTTGCTGCATGCAGAGAAGCCCTGCTGAGGAAGAAGCCCCTGTGCTTGTGTGCAGCCTCGTCAGTGAAGGAGGGCTGATTCATTTATTTAAGTGGCCTTGCCGCAAAAAGAGCTATTGTTTGCACTGTAACGTCCTCTGCCACCTGGGGACAGGGCAGCTTCTGAGGTGGACTGTAAATCTAAGTGCTGTGGATTTAAACCTGTTTGTCTTCTGACTATGCCAGAGCTCAGAAATCATCCTGACAGCTAACATTTGCTGTCTCGCTCCTGGTCTTTTGCTACACTTTAGCCTGGAAAGCCCGATTGATGTGAACCCCTGCTGGAGTCTTCAGCTTTCACACTTGCTCTGATTTCACATTGCTGCATTTTAAGATTAGGAGGGAGAAGATTCATGTCAGATGTTGTTGCTGCCAGTGTCTTCCTCCTTCCCTCCACCCAACTCCATGCTATCTGGAAATGGGTCCACCCTTCCTTATGAAACCCAGACAGCGAGGAAGCCACAGCCTCTTCATGTTTTTACATTTAGGTGTGCCTGACTGCATGTAGATTTCCTCAAAGCTATCACTGCTTTCAGATTGGTTTGGTTTTACTTCAGAGATCTGAAGTCATATCTTTGTGTATCCAACTGGAAACAGCTCTTGTTTGTAACCTCTCCTACAGTGGAAGAGGAAATGGGGAAGACAAACTGCAACTGTATCAGAAGACGCAATCTCTTCCATCCCTTCTGTATAGGACAGTGGCTGACCTGTAACTGATGATCTGAACTGAGAATCTGACTGCTAGCTACCAGATTTTGCCATATACTGCATTAGTTTAGTAGAGTATAATCAGAGAGCTCCAGCCTGTCTGGGTATGGATGCAGCAGACAACAAGAATGCCATCACTTAGATCTGACAGTTGCCCCTATGAAAAAGCATGTACATCCCACACCATGGTGTCCTGCTTCTTCAGACACCCAGTCCAGGTGCAACCTTCTGGAAGCACCAGTGTCTCTTCCCAGTGACTGTCCAGAGAATCTGAGATCCTAAGTTAAGAATTGTACCTAACTTAGAACATCACCCTCTGAAGGTTCCCAGGTGTTGCAGTGCCTTTTTGGCTAACAATACAATATAGTCTATTTCTTTCCTGTTAACTAACTGTGGTTCTGAGTTATCAGCTGGGCTTAAACCACAACACCAACATACAAGTGGATTGTAAGCTAAAAGTGGAATAACATGGGAAATTTGGACAAGCACAGGAACAGGTGAAATCTTTTTCTCCTGTTTGAGGTAGCAAGCTTGACAAATGGGCTACGTCACTTCCATGAATCTTATTATTTGACCAGGCAAAGGAAAGGGTTGACAGCCTTAACTGAAATACTCACCCTGCTCCCCTTAGCTACAAAAGGAATCAAGCTGGGACAAGACATGGTCTGGCCTGGCTTATTTATTTTGCCTTCAGTACCAAGCAACCACATATACCTCTGTGCTGTGCTGTGGTCTGCAATATGAAATTAAGCTATAAGCCAATATTAGCTTCTAGAAGTCATTCTATACAATAGTCTTTAGTAGTTATCTTTTAGGGACAGAACACCTCTTTTTCTGAGTAAATGGTTACCTCTTTCATGATAGAGTAGAATCAGTGGTTACAGTAGTCCCTGAGCCCAGTGCTCTGAGCCCAACTCTTGTCTCATGTCTTCCCCATGCTGATGCTCTAAATCTAGTTCATCTTCTTGCTAAGTCAGCCATCAGCTGTGTGCTGGCTTGGGAAAGCTGGATTCAGTTGTCTAATCTATTGTTCTCATTCTCTGTGTAGGTTTAAAAAGGAAGAGGTGTAGGTTTTGGCCTGTGGCAGCAGACAGCACTCACCCAGGACACTGGTAATACTTCTTTGTACACAGTCATCAACAAAAAAGTTAAAAATTCTGTGTGCTTTTTGTAAACTAATGCACTGGATTTCCAGTTCACCGTCTTCTGGTATGTAAATATAGAAGCTAAGAAGTACAGGTAATTACTCTTCTTCTTACAGAGCAGCAGTTTTCATGCACACCTCTGTACTTACACACAGGAGCCATCATTTGATTTAGGTTTTCAACAAGCTGTCTCTGACCCTGCAATTTACAGTCATCCTTTCTGGTAAGAATAAACCAAGTGAGTCATTTCCAGTGGGAAACAGGTTTTCTGGTAAACTTTTAGCATCATATACATATATGTAAGTGTGTGTATAAAAATCTAAAATCAGGCATAAACCCAGATATCTTTAAAGCTTAAATTTGGTCAAGGTTGATGCTGTTGTAAAAGTAGTGTTTAGGTGAGCTGAAGCTTTGAAACACATCAGTACACTTCACTTGAGGAAGCTCAGGTTTACATTAGTTTCTAAAAATGTAATCTCTCCCTTCCAGCTTTCTAAGAAAGTTTGGCCTTTCTACCCTAACACAGCATCTGGCTGCATTATGCCAATTCATTCATCACCTCTAGATAGTGTTACTGTGTTTTGTTGTATCTAAAGCTGGGTTTGAAGGTGATGCACTGATTTCAGTGGGGACATGCCTGCCTGCCTTCTCCATGCTTGAGGCCACAATGGAAAGATATTAGATGAATATAGAATTAGGACTCCCTGAGGATACATTTCAGAACTTTCTTAGAAAGTTTTTTTATACTTAGGTACTTAAATTGTGAACTTCATTCTTGTATTCTGTATTTTCTCCCACCTGCACTTTCTCTACTAAAATACCCCAGTGAATGTTGATCTTCAAGAGGAAAGACTGCCAGGCACTACATGGTATTCTGGACACAGTCCTGAGCAGTGTTCTCCAGGTGACTCTGCTTGAGCAGGGTGTTTGGAGTACATATCCCCTGGTGGTCCCTTCCAGCCTCAACCATTCGGCGATTCTGTGGTATCTGCTTAATTTCTGCGATATTACAGACAGGGCAACAGTGAAAAGAATGCAGAAATAATGCAGATAATTTGGTTGTCCAGCATCTTTAGTTCTGTATTGCCTTTTGTGGTTGTTCCAGGATTTACAGATAAGTACAAGGCCAATTCTGAAAGGCAAGGATACTACCAGAGAGGAACAGATAGAAGAACTGGGGAGAGCCCGGTAATTAATATACTTATTAGCTGCTCCTGATTCAGAATTTGCACAGCGCCAGTTGAAGGCACAATCTCCTAAATTACATCTCCATTGTGACTGCATGATTATTCTTATTAAAGAAGATGTATGAAATAAAAGGACAAGCCTAACTCTCAGATAATGGGTTAAATCAGCAGCACTGGCAGCCAGATAAATCCTCCTTCTGCCTGCTAAATAAAGCTGAGACAGAACTAGCTCCTCAGAGGTGTATTTAATATTGACTGAACAAGGAATAAAAGAAACATATGTAGAGTCAGACTAGGTGAGCCTGAGCAGTACATGTGCCTCTGAGAGTGTGTATTACTGTCTTGTTGAGTAGTAGACTTCAGTGTGTTAAGAAGTGAGTTAGGAAGAACCGCCAGACTCTTAACAAAGGCAGTTTGACCTTGCAGGACCAGCTATTAGAACAACTGGAATCAAACAGAGTGTGCTGAACTGTAATATGGGTCCACAGTGGATATGCAGACTCTACACTGTAAAGAAATTGTAGTACATCAACAGACACTCATTAATGTGTTGGCATGAATTGCAGCAACCAGCCATATGTGGCTCATCTGCCAGCGTTTCAAGAGGAAAGCCAAAATTCCTTTATTACCTTGGTCTGGATTGCTACCCTGTCTATTTTTTGTACTGCTGTAGGGATTTTTGAGATGAGTGAGTTGCCTGGTCAAGTGTTTTCTTCACAGTGCTTCCAATCGTGCTTGATTTAGCACAAGCAAAAAAGGTTGAAATGCTCATTGTGTTCCTGTTGTAATGACATTGAAGTGTTGTGTGGCTGAGGGTGGGGAAGCTATTTCTGCTTGATCACAGCTGGTGATCAGTTTATCCCCTTGAAGCATGACAGTTGATATCTTTGGACATTTTTCATTAGGTGGTGTAATATTAGATACTATTCTTATTTGTACAAATGTCTAATCCAGCTTTTGTTCTCTGAGCTGGCTCTGCCAGAGGAT
Organism: Agapornis roseicollis; assembly: GCA_002631895.1. Taxonomy (NCBI): domain Eukaryota; kingdom Metazoa; phylum Chordata; class Aves; order Psittaciformes; family Psittacidae; genus Agapornis; species Agapornis roseicollis. Next base: position 134,769 of record NDXB01008840.1, read on the forward strand.
ATCCGAGCTGAAGAGAGATGAAGAACAAGGAAGACAGCGTACTGATGCGGTGTGACTGATGTTATGGGGAATGCGTAACACTAATTGCAGGGTTTTCCTGCCCTAGTTTCCTCTTCCTGTTGCTACTGAAATTAATGAGGATTTGAAATAATTCTTCCATGTTGTGTTTGCATAATAATTATTGATATTATGAACAATGAAGGCTCTAAACATGCAACATATTGACATGCCACCAGGAAATGTTAACTGTTGTTGCTGGGGGGCTGGTGGGGTCACACAAAATGCAGTGCAGACAGTATTTGTTCAAGTGAGACAGGAAGTCAAAACCTTCTCTCAGCCTTTATAGTTCAAGATTTTGTGCTAAATTTTGCCGGGAGAGCAACTTGTCTAAGAAGGCAGTTTCTGGAGTAAATCAAAACCTTTGCTGCCCTTAGGGCCTCACTGAGATGTTCATCTCAGATATCAGCTGCATGAGAGATGAGAATAAGTGTATCTTCCTGACTGACCGCTCTTCTACCTTGTCTTTCCAGCAGCCTGGAGAGAATTAACAGGATCACAGGCCCAGAATAAACATGTAGTAGTCAGAAATCTCAATATTTGGGAGTCCTGAGCCTTAAATTAAACCCCCAGAACATGGCTGACCTAGAAAATGCTTAAGAAAAACACAAATGCAAGCAACTTGGCCATTTAAAGAAATAAACCCTGTTTGTCATCTGGAAATTATTGTCTTTATCTGTGTCTGGCAGTAGCAAGTGCTATCTTTGTTCTGCTTGCCATTCAGCATAGGATACTAAGCAGGAATAAGATTGAGTGAACCCCCTACTCCTGTTAATGTTGTCTTGAAAAAGAGAAGCTTGGAGAAAGAATAAGATATAAACAATCATGTTAGGCTCTTTGTTTTCAGCCTAACGCTGAGTGATACCTGAATCCAGTGTTCTTTTAAGAATCATGTATTAATGATGGTAGAAAAATGATCTTTAGAAATGTTTTAATGTTGGTAGTCTTTGCATACAGCATAAACACCTTATTAATTGAAAATACTTTACCAGCATTTGTACAGGATTCTTTGTGGCTGCTGGATCTTTTCCCTTTCTCTCTGTCTCTCTCAATCTTTGTGGTTTGCCCCTGAAAAGTGAAAGAAGAGAAAAAATGATGAAGGAAATCAACCAAACAAAAGAAAAGGAAAATTGAAGGTTCGAAAATTGAAGGGTTTTTTTTTTAGGGTGATGATTCTGAGAGTAAGATTTTTGATGGAGATCAATATTTTAAAGGTTTCCTGAAATGAAAAAAAGCCTCAATCTGATAAGGATAGCTTGTTCTGCTTAAGAACTTTGATCTCTTCCCTGCTTCTGGCCTTTGTGCAGTTTCGTCTCTCCTTTGTATAAATCACAGGCTGGTCTTTTCACTCCAATTTGGGAGGAATCTCAGGTATGCCTGTGTCAAATTGCCCACATAACCTTCATTGCTTTAAGGCACACACAGACATGAAGTTGTCTCTGTGTAACAGTGTCTAAGGTATCTGGTTTATCTCTATCACCTTAAGGTGAAGACACCTTCTACATTGACTTTTTCAGGTAACTTGATTAAAATCGTATCTGCACAGACTCCTCAGCTCTGCCATGAGTGCCTAACGGCATGGCAGCATGAGCCTCTGCAAACAGACACCACAGATGAAATCCAATGAAGTCTGAATTCTTGTTAGTTTTTGCACTATAGGATCTGCAGAAAAATGCCTTTTTTTCTCCCATTTTGCTGAGCTTTCCTTGTGGAGATGCCTGGATCTTCAGAATCCTTCACCTTTTTTCTCCTAGGAGAAGTTACATCTTTCAAGTGCTGGCACCCCCACAGCCTATTAGTGCTGAGATCACTCTGTGGTTTCAGTGAGGTTATTTGGATAGATTTAGATGTTCATACAGTGTTGTGCCGATTTCCCTTGCTGTATAGTCAGTTCTGTTTCTTTGCTTATTTTCATGTTTCACACAGCAGAGTATGTTACTTGGAAATCAGGAGCATTATAAGAATAACTGTGCAATGCAATGGCTTCTTTTATTTAATCTAAGCCAGACCTGTCTCCTTGTGAAGCAAAAGCTTCTACAGGCTGAAAAGAGGCAGGTCATCAAGAGAGTTACAGTGCGACTGCTGTCACTGAAAGTTACCTGTATTCCCTACTGAGGTGTTCAGGGTGTCCACAGAACAGTCCTTTGACAAAACACGAGTTAAATGGTTAAGTGAAGCAAAATCTAAACTATTTGATTATTCTTTCAAAAGACTTTGAGTGGTCCATGAGGTGGTTTTAAAGCAAGAAATAAGGACTGTGATTCTGACCCAGATCCTTTTGCAATGACTTGTACTATGTGGTTTCTCTGTGCTGTCAAGTCTGAGCAGTGGGGAGGGTAATGCTGATAATTCAGAGAACTGAGGAAAGTTTACAAAGTACTCTGAAACTTCAGACTGCTGTTATATAGCACAAGTTGTTAGCAGTTCACCCAAGCATTCCTGATCTGCTCCTGAAAGGGACTACCTAGGTACTGAATACCAGTGGAAAACTCTCATCATCTCCTAACACAGATGGGATGAATTTGCCATGAGGAAATGTGTAGATGTATGAGCAGAACTTCATCTTATCATCCCACAGCTGTAGTTACAGAGCCAACAGGACTGAGATTTGATCTTGACTGCCTCTTTGGATTTGTCTTCTGTTGGAGAGATTCAAACCAATACAGGTTTTGAGTGTTTGGGTTTGGTTTGGTTTGTTGGTTTGTTGTTTTTCTGTATGAATTCTTTAATTCCCCAGAATTCTGTAGTAGATTCCATTTTACACCTTGCACCTTGAAGCTTTTCAAAATCTCCATACAGTGTTGTCATACTTGAAGATACATATTAGCTTACATTCGTTCCATATGTCAGGTATTACTTGGAAATTAGATAGAAAACAGTGGGTTGGAGTGTGACTTTTTCCACACAATAACTAATGCTTGCATAAAGAGAAATTACAGATGTTGAAAACCTTCCGTGACTTAACTGAGCTCCCAGGATACTGGCACATAACCATCCTCTAAATCCACTTTGTCCTAGGTCAGTTGTGTATATGCTTAGCTTGTGGAAATCCTTTTGTTTTGTAGCATGTGCAAATGGTGTGGAAGTCACAGAAGACACTCATGTAATCTAAAGCCAAATATAGCACTCAAACCTCAAAGAATTTTGCCTTTAAAGTGTCCTTGATTGATTATCCGGTTCTTCCTGTTCCAATAATAGCTTCTCGGATTCTTTCTCTGAAAAATGAAATCACATTATGAAATTACATTAGTGTGCATTGAGAGAGGACCAGTTATCTGATATGACATTTTATATATTGATTGAAATGCTGAGAGACAAGAAAGTCAGGATCTATAACAGTACAGTGAAAAACTGAGAAACAGATGAGGTCAGGTCACAAGACATGAATGGTAAATGGGAGCTGAGCACACTCAACTCCTGTGAAGTATCAGACAAGGCTGCTTCATGATGGTAAAGAAGGATATAGTGGGTTCTTACTCCCCAAACCAAGATTGGTTTGCTTAGCTGTTTTATTCTTCTGTGTAGTCTTACAACCTATATGGAACAAAACCTGCTAAGATAGTAAGAATACATAATAATATCTTTATATATAGGGAGCCAGGACAGCCCTCAGCACTCATGAAGCCCAGTTCAGAAGTCATTCCTGTTGGCAGAACTGCCTCTAATCACGATAGCAAGGAAGGGTGATGTCAGGACTGTGTTACTGTCCACAGTTTGAAATAGCTGGGCAAGTTACATTTAACTTGAACTGGCTTGTGTAGTATGTTTGGCTTTGCCAGCCTGCCAACCCTGGTCACTGAGGAAGAGCACAGAGTATCTTTTAGGGGAGGGGTTTTTAAAAATAAGATTTTTGTTTTAATTGCTATTTACACGTTCCACCCTTGGCCCTTTTTCAGCTGCAGGGAGATCTTGTTCTATTTAAAAGCTAGGGCAGGAACTTGAGGCTAGAGACTGCAGCCAAATCAAACAGGAATCTCACCAACCTAATAGAGGGTTGGCTGATAATAAAGGCTATCTTCCCAAGCCTTTAAAGACCTCTTCTTCCAAAGACACTCCCTTATCTGAAGCCTCTGGCTTCCCCTGAGAGGGTATAAACATCTTCGGATGCACCAGGGTACCTTTGACATTAAGAGGAAAGCACAACTCAAGATAAGTTGAAGAGGCTTTTATGTCTAATCTCAGTAAGCATTCAGAGCTGTGAATGTCTTTTTATCCTGAGTTGTTGAGGTTTGTTTTGGTTTTTTTGGCTGGGAACACATTTTGCTCCAAATTTTATTACATCCCTCATGGCTTCTTATTTTTTTCAGCTGAGCTGTCAGTGTAGTACTTGTTTGGTCAAGACTGCTGTGTTTACTTGGCATCTTCAGGATATAAAACTAGCGCTGTTCGCATGGCTTCTGTGCAGCCAATTCTGCTAATATTTTAAGGCTCTGACTAATGTGGCTTGAGGGTAAATGTTTTCTGACTTTAACATTGTACCTTGCTCTCAGGAGCCAGTTTTGAAGGCTTTTTTCATTGGCAGAGCTTTCCGTTTTATCAATTCACTGCTATTCCTCGGGTCCTTTTAAAGAGGTGGCAAAGTTTTTATTCTTTCTTTTATAGCTGTTGGGATCCCATCAGTGAATAGATCATAGAAAGCTCAGCTCACTTTCATACAGATGCATTAGTATATCCATATGATTGCTGAAGGCAGCACCCTGTAATAATAATCTTCTCTTCCAGGAGTCCTGGACTCTGATGTGCTCTCTGAGACCTGTTCACTGATCCTTGTTCCATGTCCAATCCCAGCCCTTGCATCCCAACCATGGTTACAGCTAATGCAGACCAAATGAGATCTCATTCAGAGCCTGGCATTTATTGTTCTTAAGGTCTGAGGCTGAAGGACATGAGGTCTTTCTTGCCAGCCCAAGGCTGTACGCTTTGCTTCTACTGCACTCCAGACTGCTGGGAAGATACTGGAATTGACCTTTCCCTCCCAGCAGCAATGCCAAAGGTCTCTCTCTTCTGCTCGCTGGGAACCCATTAGAGAGAAAACAAAGACATTTCACATAAACGATAAGATTCACCCCTGTGGCTTAGCAGCAGTGGTGAACATCAATGGAGACTTTACTCAAAGGAAGTCTGGAATCTCCTCCTTCCCTCCTGTTAATGAAGACTGCGAGTCCCTCACATGTAACTGCCTTCCACACTTGGTGTTCTCCCACAGCCACCCTTCAGCTACCTTCATTGCTTTCAAAAGGAAAACATCCCTTGAGGCTCATGATGCGAACTTGTTTTAAGACGAAGCACGTGTATTCAGCCACCATAAGTAACCTTCCATTTTAAACCCTCTATTTCCAGATCAGCTCCCTACAGGCTGATTGTTCTGTTTGCAGGAATGCCTGAGTGATGCACAGATGCTCTGTCGGGATACTTCACCTATTCATTAAGTTTGATTAGATAGCATTTGCACTCTGCCATCTAAGAGTGCGCCACTTTCTGATATAATTAGTGTTCCTCCAATTAGGATAAATGGCTGTTTCATTACTTTTAAGTGGGTCATTAGAGTGTCATTCCTGTCTCATGCCTCTGGAGCTGACAAGAGTACCTGCACACTCCCTCTTGCAAAGTCAAATCTAATTTCAGAAGGCTAATGGAGAAAGTAATGTACCAGGGCAGATGTTGCCTGTGACTCCTGCTGAGAGCAGTTCCTGGGTAGTTGATTTTCCTGTGTGCTTGGAGCTCTGATTTACTGATGAAACAGGAGTACCTATTTGCTAGAGGACCTTCTGAATAAATTTCTGGAGGCATCAAAACCTGGGAATTATTTAAAATGCATATTGATAAGCTTCTGTTGCCATATGAATTCCTGTTATGACTGTGGAAGCGTGTGGTTGTCATGGGGAAAACACAGAGATTGTGCCTTATTAACAGCAATCCCTGCATCTTTTTTTTCTCACCCCCCACATTCATCCCCAAGGATGTCTTCTCTCCAGGGGTCATGCTATTTGCATGTAACCTGGGTGTTGCAGCCCTTTCTGTTTCCATTCCTGAATCATTAGATACTGCAGTGCTCAAAACACCATTTTCTGAGAACTGGAGGGCAGATTTCTGGCCCACATCAGAAAATTGTGACTCATATTTTGGGAGGGGATAAAGACATCTCTTGTGAGGGAGATTTAAGAGCAGTGAGTCACCATGGTGGTGGTCCCTTTCTGTAACTTCTCCTTCTTAGATGTGGAGTTCAGAGACAGCTGCGTATTTAAAAGATGCTTAAGGCCACATCTGCAGGAGAATAATCTGGACCATTTTGAGTGCTGTAAGTCAGAAGCTGGTCCAGGGCTGAGCTCATCTGATTCTCCCCATCAAGATGTAATACCGTTTTCAGAATTCCTCAAGAAGGGAGAAGATTTTGGAAAACAAAGATCATGCTTCTTGCTGGGGGATCAATCTGCTCAAGAGGCAATAAAAGTTCCTTTTATTTTTTAAACTATAATATTTATTGAACTTCCTGGGTATCTTTCTATTGCTGAAACTGGGTCAGATCTTAGATTGCTTAAAACATATAAAGCCCTTTGTTTTTCTCTATATTTTTTTTGGTTTTCTCTAGTTTTCCCAGATTTTCAAGCCCTTTTGTTTTCTTCTGCTTCGTGGTCCTTGGTTTTCCTTTTACCACAACAGAACTGTGTAAGGCTTCTCCCCAGTTCATCCAGCTTACAACCATTTGGCATTTCTCAGGCTTTCATCTCAGATGACTCATCAAAGCCAAAACACCTATTAGCCAGTAACCCACCTTCCTGATTAGGCTTATCTCTAGGACGTGTATTTGTACTGAAGCAAAAACGGTTCAAAGATGTTTTTCCCATCCTTCTCAAAGTCAGTGGATTTAGGGCAGGAGGGCTGCAACCATTATCCCCTTCGGGGACTTCTCAGTGGGTAGATTGAAACCTGCAGAGCAGTCACAAAAGGCAAGAGGGAGCTAGGCAGGAGGGATTAGATCTTAAGGAATTCTATTTAATTAACCTTCCTGCTAAAGCAATCACATCTCACTCCTCAGACTCTTACACTCCTAGGTCATGTTTTCTCTGTCAAACTGTGAAGCAACACACAGACTTATATAGCCATCTTGTTGGGTTTGATTTCTTTATAAATACTTATGAAGTGACATGAAAGTATAAATAGATGGAGCATGAAAATATTTACTACTGCATAAATAGTTATCAGTCTGTCAAAAACCAAGGCAGCTGCTGGATCTCTGTGGGAGGCAAACCTGAGTCTCACACCTTGAGCCACTTGTGACAAAGGGTTGCATTGATCGCAGATGCTGCTTAGAAAACTGAGGTTTGATACATCTCAAGCCTTTGGAGGAAGTCAGAATAAATCGAACAACTTCATTTAAAATCTCTGCTGGTTTTGCTGTGAATGGTGTTTTGGTGGTGTAGCAGCTTTTAGTGAAGATGCTAGCTTCAGATACATGTCAAAAGAGAAAAGAATGCTATTTTGCTAAGCTGAATTTCGGTGACGAAGGTATCAAGCACATCATGATAGCTCAACAGACACTATTAATGCATGTATTCTGGAGCCCTAGAGATGAGAGGGTCTGGCCAAAGGTTCATAGGTTCAGGCAGGATGTGTTGCTTTGTCATGCCAATGAAATACAGTCAACAGGATATGAGGAGATCTTCAACCTGAGTGTAAGGGCTACCAAAGGGTCACCGGAAGAAAAAAACTGCTGCTTCTATATGAAGTACAAGCTGTATCCCTCCAGAGCATCTTCCTTGAAGGGGTAAAGCCAAGGGCAGAGAGCAGTAAGTTACTGAATTAAAAACTCTGTATTCTGAGGTCATCTGAGAAGCGTCAATCTACAGCATGGTGAAAGGCAGAACAGCCCAGCCACGGTGGTTATTTGCAGCTACCTACTTAGTAAAGTATTTCTCTGCAGATACTCCTGATAAGTCCCTAAGATACTCTCTAAGGTGCCCTCTTTCCCAAGGACTTTCAAATGCCAAGTACGTGCAAACCTGAGAGAAGCCATGGGATCCTGACTTGGACCCTCAAGTCAGTTGGTGGTGTTTGAGCAGGTGTCTCTGGTAGCCTATTGAATGAAAAGGATAAAGCTGGTAATGTGGCGTCATGTCCTCATTCTGCTGGGCTCACACTTTGAGTTAAGTCTGGCAACCACCAGTGTCAGCAGGATGGACTGGCCCCTGGACACCTCTGCTGGAAAGGTACCTCTCTGGTGCCTTTGGCAGCTGCCAGCAAGTAAGTTGGAGCTGTATAGGAAACTGCAGCATCTTATTTGTTCTTCCTCAGGCTTTACCTGACTGGGCAGCACTTTAATCTCCTGACAATTCTGGGACCATAATACACATGCTGACACAGTGGAATTGTGCAGAGGAAGCGTCAGGCTTTGTAGCTATGTGCTTTATAGCGCTCTAACATGAATAAGATAGTTTAGTTCTGTCCCTCTAGCTAACACCAGATGATGTTCTCACCCATCCTCAGACAGGCTAGCATATTCTGTATACACTGTATACATCCTCCTTGCAGGACACTGTACTGGTACTGGAGCAGCGGATGGGTCCCCAGTGTGTGTGTTGAAGTTGGCCTCTCTTTTTGGGTCAGGCTGTTGGCCGACTGTGTCAGTCTTCCCCATATTATTTACTACAGCTACTCTCAAACATTTTATAGGCTTTCCTCTTTATCTCTTAGCTTGCAGGTAGATTATTCCTCTCTCATGAGGTGTGTGATGTGCATTCTGACAGCATATCCTGGTGTAGAAATAGCCATGGTGCCAAATCCTCCAAACATTGTAAAATTCCAAGAGCCAGTCCAGGGCTCCTAAAATAGCATGTCTGAGCAAACTTCCTGGGCTTTTTAAACAGCCTTGTGATGTGTGTGCTGGGTATGAATGGAACTGTGGATCTCTGAAGTGTCAAGGGGGCGAATGTGTGTATACCCAAATGAGGATATTATGAATGAGTCTCTTCAGAGAAGAACACTGATGAAAAGGACACTGTTAGCAAAACCAACCACAGAAGTATGAGCAAATACTCGAAAGGAAGAACACCCAAGGGGAGCGCGTTCCCACTTTCTAGTGAACTGCATCATTTTCTTTTCAGAAGTCCTGCTAAATAGGAAAGATTTTCCAGTTTTAGTGAAAAACTGAAATAATGTTTGTCCTCAGTGGAAGTTCTGGGTATGAGGACAAATGCCTGTGCTCTTCCATGGCCATAGGGACAAGCCTATGGATTCCTCTCTCGAAAGGGGAGTAAGTTAAAGTTAAGCTCTTATCTGTCTTTCGGTTTACATTGCTCCATCAGCATGGTGTTTGAATGTCTCTCAATTTTAATGTGCCCACAATCACAGCACCCTTACAGAGGGCTTGTGCTAGTCTTCCCATGAAAAAGATGAAGAACCTTAATCATTCTACGATTCTATGATTCTAAGTGAGGCATGGAGAGGGTGATTTGCATAGGATTCATTAAAAGTTGCATTTATCCCTCTTATTTCAGATTACTGGTCTCTCATACCATTCCTAACCTTTCATATAGTCCCTGCATCTACAATATGAATAGGTAGTGAGTTTGCAGGTATGGTGACCTATATAGTAATGTAGCTCCCCCTTTTTCACGCCAGAAATTTCTGCAAGCTTCAGGTAGTATTTTCTTGCAACCGTTGTTGTTGGTAACTCTTTTGCTTCTCTAGGCTCTTCAGCACTTTCAAGTCAGTCTACAGATCTTTTACAACCTGTCTTTTCTTTCAGGCTCTGTTGCATCTAGGCTAGAAGAATGGCACAAAAATGGAAAACAGGGCAGAAAGCTGAATGGCTTTTTGAAAACCTGACTCGAGATTTAAGAGCAAAAGAGAAGTAATTCCTGCATTATTTAAACTGACCGAGCCCAAGTCATTCCCAGCTCTAGCCTGTTCTTCATCAACTTGCATTCCGGATTACTTCTGATAAAGAATTGTAAAGACTGATCAGAGTGAAGTACTCCACTAGCTTTGGAGTAACCGTCAGCCTATGTTTTCCTTTTGCTGGATATGTCCCTGAAGATTATTGATGGATTTCTATAAAGGTGCTACGTGTTCCGGATTTCTCTTTGTTCCACACGAGCTTGTGTCTCCCCTTGTGCCATGAGGTCTGTCAGTGGCAGTACTGGCTGAAGACTGAGCTGTCACCTCTGGCAGGAAAAGTGTAGTGCAGCCTTCAGAGACATGAGAGAGGGCTGGGATTAATCAGGAGTCTGGATAGTGAGTATAGTAGACACACCTAGGCAAATGGTTTGTAGGTCGTTCCTAACATGTATTTAATCATACACATTCCTTCTGTGTGGTGTACATGGCAACTCGTGTCAGTCCTTACTCACAGCATAACATGCTCCTTTCTTGGGTGGGTCTAAAGATGGTCCAGGGATGTTTGACAACATGGAACTAGGGAGGTTACACAAAACAGTTTAAGTTCGAAATTAAAGTAGCTGACACTGAGCAGCTTCCAGCAGGAGCAGTTGGAATGTGTTCACTTTGCAACTTGAAAGCTATTCTCCCTAGAAAAAGAGTGAGAAATTCAAGGCCTGCTTTTCAGGAGGACTGAATGTTTATGGCACGGTGGTAACACTCATAACAAAGTAAGTGATTTACCCTGGTGTTTCTCACCATCCCAAAGTGAAGGCTGGGTGCAGGGGCCTGGGATTTTCCTTTCTGATGAGCAGTTGTGAGAGTGAATTCCAGAACATCAGATCTTTGGGAAAAGGAGATGTAATGATTTTCATTTCTCGTACTTCCTACCATTAGTTGTCTCACCTTTTTTTTTTCTTTTTTCCTTAGTCTCATCAAACTCTTAAGCTTCGCTGTTTTGAAGGAACATATCCACATGGCTCATTCCAAAGCTTATTCATTCCATGGATGAAATTTTAGTATCTTAAGAGCTCTCAAAAGTGGGTTCAGGTGTTTAAAAATATTTTGCCTTCTCCTTATTCTCCCTACTCCATTGCTGCCATTCCCATAGGTGCATCTGCATCTGGGCTAGGCTGTAGGTCCTCCACTGTTTACTTTTCCTATTGTTCTTAACTTGCAAGCCCTCATCAGAAATACCAACCCATGTAGATATCTGAAAAGTGTTAGCAGCTACCACTGAAATACCCAGTGAATTCTTGCTCCAAGGCTCAGATCATCCCAAATTCACTAGCACTGGCACTCAATGAATCTTCAGGTGTCTTTTCTCTGCTGTAAAACTAATCCTGCCCCATACAGGCAAACTGGTGGTGCATTAAGTGGAGACCTTACACTGTTAGTTAGTTCTGCAGATAAATAAATACTTAAATTTTCCAAGTAATAAAACTTCATGTTGTTAAAACTCATACAAACCACAGCAAAAAGACCCAACTGATCACCCTTTGTCAAACCTGAGTTCTCTTCTTAGTGCTGCCCATGACAAAAGTTGTAAAACTTCATTCTCTCTTCCTCAATTCCTCTCTCTTTGAAGAGAAGGTAATAAAATGCACATATCTTTATAAAGCACTTCTAGTTTCACTATTATTAATTCTACTATTACTACACATGTACCAAATATCTATGTTTTGATATTGCATTTAATCACAGTGCTGAAATTACGTTGCCAATTCAGTTTTTAGGAGCAGTGTCAGCTGCTCCTTCAGACTTCATGGCTTGAAGTACTTAGCCTTGGGTGGCAATGTGAAAAGGTCTCACAACCTCGTATGTGTCATCCTAGTGCAGAAAACTCCTGCCATATCAACCTGTTGGTTTGTATGAAGATTTGCTGTTTGCCTCACTTCTCTCCACCACTGCTCTCCATGAAGACTTGAGGAAGCCTGATAATGCTGTTCTTACACTGTGTAAGTGTTCGTACAGGTGATCAACCTGTGCAGTGATTGCACATAAATCCATTTTTGCAGGAGGCTGGTGAACTGTTAAGGATACTCTAAACAGCAGTGTAGTATTTGGGACACACTACATAAAGAGTGAAGTCTTCTTTGATACTTACTGATGTTTACATACCATGTAATTATTATTATTATCATTGAAAATCCCAACTTCCTTTCTTTGAACATAGTGTCTAAACAGGAAAAAGCCTCACCTTCCTGTTTGGAGAATGGTTAGTTTCAGAAGAAATAGATTTTTCTCTCTTACTTGCAGTTTTCAAAGATTTTATTTTTAATACAGATTGAGAAGACAAACAATAGGCTATCTAAAAGGAAGGAAAACCACATCTGAAACTAACAGGGTCTGCTATGAATAGATAGTCTTTGCGCTATGAAATAACTCATGTCATACCTATATACTGACTTTTGCATATTGGGAAAGGAAATGTAGACCTATTTTTGGCACACACTACACTGCATATACACAACGCAGATAGCAAAGTTAAGGCTAGAAAGGGAAGAGAAGCCTCCTGTCAATCTGCACAGACAGCAGCAAAGAATCATGCAGGAGCTGGATTGGCCCTACAATAAGTGCACAAAAGCTTCTGGTGCAGCATCCTGTATTCCCTGTGGTTCAGGTTAGTGCTCTCAGTGGCCTTCTGGGTAAATCTCAGTTTCAAAACTTTGCTTTTGCAGCTTTAGTTGAAGGAAATACTGGTGGAGCAGCACCTGTGGTTCTGTTCCAGGTATGTGGAATCTTTGATGCCTGCAAGGGGCAACACAGTGGGACTGAGACCAAGATGCTCAGCTCATCTTTGTAAGGAAACAAACAGAAAACTGGACACCGAAAGCTGTGTGTGAAAAAGTGCTTGTACCCCAAAGCAGAATGAAGTGTTTGGCATCCCAAACATGTTTGATACCTTCTTGGAGATTGACAAGACAAGCAGCCTAATGGAATAACTACCAGCAGAGGCCTTGTAAGAGCTGCTGATGTAAATAAATCTTTCTGGGGAGCGTTCTTATTGTCACTTCTCCTTCAGCTTCTCTCCTGTCACAGCTTACCTGGGCAATCTGTGCCAAGTGTCTCACTGCTCTCATAGTGAAGAACCTCTTCCTAATATCTAATCTAAATCTCCCCTCTTTGAGATTAAAGCCATTCCCCTTTGTCCTATTCCTACAAGCCCTTATTAAAAGCCCCTCTCAGATTTCTTGTAGGCCATTTTATGTATAGGAAGACTGCAAGTCTCCCCTGAGACTTGGTTTATTTCTTAAGGCTTTGGCTCTTGTATTCATGGACTGCATGAATATCCACCTTCTTATGAGCACGGAGGAAGTGTAAAAATATGGTCTTACAGGGTCAAATACCAAACATTTATAATTCCTTTTTTTTCCTAATCGTTATGGATTTTTAACACTACTGTTCTGATTTTGGAAGCCTTGTTTTACAGCGCTGCATGCTTGCTGTTGGCAGTACTGCACAGTGCAAAGAAACCTTGTAAGTCCTTGCTACTCTTAGTCCTATTTTAAGTTAACTCTGCCTGCTGTACTAGGGCATTATATTTGGTTACGTTTGTAGAGTCAGACCCTAAAGATATATCTTGTTCTTTGTCTTTGCTTGCTCCAGGTTTCCACTTCTCATGCAGCCCAAGTTCCTTTTGGATGCCAAGATGCTTAGACCACCATGTGTACCCTTCCTAACTTTGCTGCTTTCCCAGAGATGGGCATTTGCTGTTTCTGCTCCATCTGCAGTGTCTTCACCACTCACTCCTGCCACTCAGCTGCGTACAGTTCATCATCTGTAAGTATTTTGCCAGATACGAGCCTTGCTTTGTGATTTAACTGGACTGCTGCTATTCACAGTTCCAGTAAGAAGAGAACACATTAAAGCCATTGTAAAATAATCAGCACCACATGAAATTGAGAAGGTGGGATCCAATAATCTGAAACTCAGATGGTCTCTGGCAGTGAGAAGTAGGAGAGCTGTCATGCTGAAAAAGACCCAGAAGTCAGTAAGTGAGCTGAGTTAATGATGTGACACAAAAAAGGCAAAGGCAGAGTGGTTCTAAGCAACATATGTAGGAGTGTCTCCCCTGAGAGACCGAACATTCTGTAGTCTTATCTGTGCTAGTGTTCTCCAATGCAGGTAGTACAGCTATTGTACTATGGAAGCAATGACAGATACTAACCGTAAGTTAATAAGGTGATATATTTACCAGCATGTGGAACAGTCTCTCCGAGGAGGGATTAGCAACTGGGATTAGCAAATATAATTGGACAACACTTTCTGGCACTAATATGCATGTCAGATGGGAGGAGAGAGAAGCCTGATTTCACTGTACATGAAATAATAATCATGTAACATGTGAAATAATATTTGGGCCTATTGTTGTTGGCCTCCATAGGAATATGTTTGTAGGATCTGTGTTCTGGTCCTGAGGGTTTTGAGTAAGAGCCCATGAAAACTTTGGACTCTTTGGACTGGCTAGGTGTTGCTGTCGAACAACATAGCCTGCTTGACCAGCTAGTGTTTATAATACATGTTGCAATGGTGAGCCTAGTCTTTTACAGTTAAATATCTGAGCTAATACCATGGGGCACTGAGTCACTGTCCTCTGAACATTCCCTGTGCTGCTGCTGCAAATAAATTCACCCACTTCCGTTTTAATAGCTCGCTTCAGATCCAGTGCCACACTTCACACCCTATTCTGGACACTCTCCAACAAGTTAATGTCTTTCACTGAGGAAGGTGAGTAAAACTGATGAGAGTATCCTTAACTAAGGAGCCATAAAATTCTAATAGAGCAGTAATGTTCCCAGTGAGCCTGAAGGGAATCTGATCAATAGTTATGAGGTTGAGGCTCAATTTATGGCCTTAATTCATCAAGCATAGTCATGCTCCATTTCTGTACAGGATGCTTTTGTGGTTCCTGCTGAGCAGAGGAGTATAAAGTCTGCGTAAGCTCTTTCTTGACAATTCCCCAGGCTCTATCATTTAAGAGTAGGTGACTCTACAGAGGTGGTGATCAAGGTCCTGTGATCTATTTGAAGTCAATTTTTCATTGCATAGGACAGACTGTACCAACTGCATTTGTTCTGAGGCTTAGAGTGCTTTCACAGTGAGTAAAAAAGTTATTTTGGATCTTACAGAAATTCAGCACTGCAGTTATTCATTATGCTCTCCAAAAATCCCTTTACTGTCTTTTGTAGACCCCTTCCAATACAATTTGCAGGATGGGGGCTGGGCTACCTCTGTGTTTCTAAGCTGCCTCTGTGGTAGAAAGAAGTTTTCCCAGCTGCTCCTGACACAGGTTTGATCTATTTAAGTTTCCAAAATGGAAAGGGAGCAGGCAGAGAATGAAACTTCACCCAAAGGTTTTATTACAACCTCCATGTAAAAAGTCAGACCTTTCCAAAGACAGAAGTTAAAGGCAAGGTTTATGTAGCCACCTCCCACCAGTGGCATAAGCATGAAGTAGACAGAAGCATGTCAAACAGAATGGAAAAGCCTTGATTAAAGCCATCTCAGTAATTTACGCATCTGCTTGTCATTCCTGCATGCATAGGCTAGCAGAAGTATCTGAAGTGATATAGGAATGTCTTATAAGTATCCAATAAGATCCTAACTGGAGAGGGCTCTCAGTCAACACTTGACCAAAAACGTTTTGTGACATTCATTCAAATACCATTTCTCAAGCATGCTTTTAAAATTCCCATCTCCTACACCCTGTACGGATCCATATTCTAACACCCTAGTCTTGCACATGGACTCTGTTGTACAGATCCATTCTGCTTTGCCTATCTGTCCTTGGTTTGATTGGGAATACTCCCAGTCTATAGATACTTGCACTGGTTGGGGGGAAAAAGGAAAAAGACTGGACATTTTCATGCTCTTGAAATGCAGGTTCTGACTTTTCTGATAGCCCATGGGGGCTATGGGAAGTCGGGGCTGCTGGTTCTCCTTCGGATCTCCCTCTGCAGCAGCATTTTGTACCTAATGCCAGCAGCTGCAGTGGAGGGGAGGCAGGAGGATTTTAGGGAGCCCTAGCTGTTACCTGAGCCAACAGCGACACCCAGGGCCGCACCAGCACAGTCAATCCCACTTATATCTGCTTCCCCACACCCCACGCTGCCTGGAAAACTTTCCAAGGTTTAGCCCTTTTCTGTTCCTGAATGACTACCGTAATTGAGAAGGAAGCAATGTTTTACTGTAGTAATTTTACTTATAGAAATCCTGTCTACTGGGGCACTGAGAGAAAATTAGATCTGCTAGTGGCACATCTATATTCAAACAACTATATTTATGTTAAGTGAATTTTATGTTTCCATCTCCACCACAATAGTTAAGATAGATAGTATTATTTGTTTGCAGCTAAGGTCAGCTTATAAAACCTCCCATTCCTTCTTCCTCACTAGAGTGAAAAACTCACTGAGGCCACATTGGAATTATTTTGGTAACCTTTTGTTAAATAAAGGTGTAATCCGAGCTGAGCAGGACACTCAAGGAGCATGTGACTGTTGAAATGAGAGGTGAAGGTTCTGTAACAGTGAACACAAAGTCAGGCTTTTATTAAAATGACCCTGAACGACTTCCTGGAGACAGATACATAGCAGCCT
This sequence comes from Agapornis roseicollis, assembly GCA_002631895.1. NCBI lineage: Eukaryota > Metazoa > Chordata > Aves > Psittaciformes > Psittacidae > Agapornis > Agapornis roseicollis. The sequence goes on from NDXB01008840.1 coordinate 151,301, forward strand.
TCCAGTATCTGAAGGGGGCCTTAGGGATGCTGGGGAGGGACTCTTCATTAGGGACTGTAGTGACACATGGTTTAATGTGAGGTGTCCCTGCTTATGGCAGAGGGGTTGGAACTAGATGATCTTAAGGTCCCTTCCAACCCTAACTATTCTGTGATTCTATGATTCTATACCTGAACAAACAGTGCTAAAATGATTAGAGAGGTACCAGGAAATAATGAAAACTAGTTCAACAGAAGCACAAAAAGAATAAAAAAACACCTTAGAACTGATCTGGACACAGAATGAACAACCAAATTACACACCACTTGTCTGTGCTTTCCACTCCCAGGGTGTGTGAAAGGTGTCGGGCAGTCACTGCGCTATCGGCCATGTCACCGGTGTATAGCTTGTACGGCTGTTGAGGTAGTTTCTTGTTTGCTTTTCAAGCTCAGCCTTGCTTCAGCTCTTTGGGGATACCTGTTCCTCTCTGCAGGGCAGGAGGCAGCACAACTGAAAAAGCACTTGGCTGGAACAGCAGTAAGTGAAGTAGACTGATGATCCTCGTTTTACCACCAAGCAGAGAAGTTGTGGAGGGGAAGGGGATGAATGAAGTTCAAAGTTTGTACGTTCCAGTTGAGAAGCTGAGGCTAATCAAGTACATAAATAAATGAAATGTGTTACACCCATTTAAAGTATAAAGGTGCAAAGCACTGGTTCTACTTTGAAACAGAGCATGAAAAGTTACTGAGTTCAGAACGGAGTAAGTAAGCTGTGAACCCATGGTCAGGCTAGGCCATACATGAAAGCATACTTGGTCACTCCTGTACAGTACCATGGACTCTGTTTAAAACAACCACCTTCTCTAACTGAAATAGACCTGTCAGTAAGTAGTACTCCAAAAATCTGAATTCTTTAGTGCCTGAAGCTGAGCATCCAAAATGTGAAGTATCTGTGATTCATTTCATTCTTCTGCAAATGTGGGTCATAGCTCCTTCACATATTTGCTGATTGCTTTCAAGCAGTCTCCATGTTTAGTAGGATTTAGACTGAAACAGTTATCTTTATGCTTGCTTTTCCAAGGAAAGATGAAGACAACTTCTGTTTATTCCTGCCATGGCACTGCTTGAAATGGGCTATTTAACAAGTCTGTGACCCACAATGTGAGACTGTTGCTACGGTCTGCAGCTCTATATCATTGCCTTTCCTTTGCACTTTCTTTTCCTTCAGAATTTGGCAAGAAAGGTTATTTAAAAACCAGTCCACATCTTGATAATCTTCAGGCCACCGCAGATACTGACTCCTTTGTAAGAAGTTTCGAATTGGTTTGTGTTTCATCAGCTGATATTGAGAAAGGGACCCAACCACTACCATAATGAGGACATCCTTCAGATCACAGAAGTACCTGCTCTGGGCAAAATTGAAGGCTTCCACACACCACCCATCTTTGAGAAACTGCCTGGTCACAATGCAAATTGTTTTCCTGCTGTTCCAAATGGCATCCCGAATATTGTTGATATGTTCTTCCCCAGGCAAGAAATCTCTTTCCTCAAAGCACAAGGTAAATCTGTTTTTATCAAAATACTGTGAATCCAAGTGCTTCAGCAAAGAATTCTGGACCCATTCAAAGTCATTTTTGCTGTAGCACAAATACGCGTCATATTTGTATTCGCTTTTATCTGCTACTTTTGGATGCCTATCTATCACTTTTTTGGTTACAGTTTTATACCAGACAAAACAAATACCCCGACAGCGAGTAAAAATGATGACTGCCATCAGAAACATTAGAAGAGTGACAGAGGTGAAGACAAATAATGAGAACCTGAGTGTCTGCTGGAGTTCATCTTCACTGCAGCCATCGTATGTCAGAGATGACAGTGGTACCCCTGCAAATGCAGGTGGGTATACACAGTACCTGTCAGAGTCTGAGCCAGCTAGGGTTACGTTGGTTTCATTTAGCCACACTAGTAGGCTCCTTAAAGTACAGTCACAAACATAGTTATTATGTGTTATATCCAAAACACTCAAGGTCATAAAGACTTCAGGATCAGGGGAAAAAAGCTGGTTTCCAGATAAGTTTAGGTTTGTTAGGCTTTGTGGGAAAATCCCAGGAGAAAGATGAGACAATAGGTTGGAAGCTAGATTAAGTCGTTTTAGGGATATCAAACCTCTAAAAACCTCCTGTGGAATAGCACTAAGGTAGTTGTTATTCAGATGTAGAACCTGAAGTTTGGATAGTCCATGGAACACATCCAAACATAAATCTCTCTCCCACACAAGCTGTAACATATTTTCACCTAGATCCATATAGATTAACTGTTTGTTTTTTATAACATTATCATTTTTCACACAATAGGAGAAGCGATTCTGTTTTAAGAAGATATACTGCACATCTGGAACTTTGAAAAGGATGTACAGATCACCCAGGTTTGCCAACCAATTTCTTTCTAAGTCCAGGTATGTTGCTGCTAGTGGTTTGCCAGCTATGGACATTAGTTTATTGTCACCTAAAAAAGCAGAGGTCAGATGTGGAAAGGAAGGGAGGATTTTAATGGCATTGTCTCGAAGATCAATTATTTTCAGACTTACTAAGTTACTGAATGATTTTTCTTGAATTATCCCAATATGATTTTGCTGTAGATCAATATACATGACACTATGTAGACCTGTGAAAGTATAATCGTACAACTCGCCTAAAAGATTACTTGAGAGGTTGAGAGTTTTTAGGTTTCTCAAGCCAAAAAATGCCTGCCTTTGGATTTCGTTTATCTTGTTTTTGTAAAGGTTCAGCAATTCCAGACTACCAAGGCTTTGAAAGGTTAAAGATTTCAGAGAGAAAATGTAACCATTTGAAATATCAAGCAAACGAAGATCACTTCTTGCTAGTCCTGCAAATGTATCCTCATCTGGGTTTTTTAAGTTGTTATAGCCAAATCCAGAACCCATTATATGAAATCTAAATATTAAAGAACCTATTTGTGTCCCTTTAATGGCTGAAGAGAACGCTTGGACTTTCTCTGTGCTAAAGCCATTGATACCAAGGTCCAGTGAGGTAAACGTGATGTTGCTGAAAGGATTTGGGCATTTGGCCCAGGTTGTTTCATCTGTCTTGTACAAGTAATTGGAATTGAGGCTAAAAAATAAGAAGTGTTTTCCTTGGAAGCTGGTCAGATTGCTCTCACACAGGTTGGATATTAGGTTGAATTTCAGGTTCACGGTTTTTAAGGCTGTCAGATTATAAAACAAGGGATGAGGCTGAAGTCTTGTGATTTGGTTCCTTGAAAGATCCAATTCTTCTAATGAGCTCAAATCTCGAAAGTAATGTTCCTCCAGGATGGAATCTCCGAGGTTGTTCTGAAACAGACGGAGTATAGCCAGGCTTGGCAAGCCCACGAAAGCATCAATATCCAGATGAAGAATGCTGTTGTATCCCAAGTCTAAGATACGAAGGTTTGGCAGGTTCCTGAAAGCTCCTTTTCCTATGGTAACAGGATAGACATACTGTGTTCCGATTTCCAACAGAAACAAGTGCTCCAGCAGTGGAAATGAAGTTGCAGTCACTTGTGTGATATAGTTGAAAGTTAGCAAAAGCTTCACTGTATCCTTTGGCACAACTGGAATATCTGTGAGGTTGCAATAATAATATATGGAGACTTGGGCTTCTGAATAACAGCTTCTAAAGGCATATGCATCACTAGCTAGTGATATTCCAAAGACAAGTACTAGCAGTTGACATAACATCATGGACCTATGTGAAAAAAGTGAAAATAGTAAGCATTAATTCTGTAGTTGGCTATTTATCTATGCAGTAAGAGCATAGAGCATGTTTTTAACAGTTTTAGAATGAAAGACTAATGTCACACTAAAAATTACTAGTGATTTGGCATTTATCCTTTCTCTGAAGTCTAATAGGCATCACCTGATGGGCTGGCTGGTCAGAAGATGGGTCCCAAAGAGATGCAAGCACCTCCTACAACCTCAGCAATGACTCTCCTTTAGGTACCTTAAGGGCAGCACCAAACACCAGCGAGGTAAGCATGAAAATCTTGGCCTGGCTATTTAATTTGTGTCATGAAACTGATAATACTGGTGTGTCAGCTTTATTCTTTAATCAGTTATCCAAACAGGTTTAACAGTTTGGATTACCAAAGCACAGTGCAGTCACCCAGTCACCTCAAAAGAGCTCTTTCCCTGAGCATTCCCTTTGTGAGGGCAGATGTGCTATTTGGAGTTCAGATTGCTGTCCTAACAGCCATGAATGTTTAAAAGGGAGACTCTTTCAGAGCTCCTGGAGCCTCAGGTAAACCCTGCAATGTGGAATTGGCTGATGAAAACCTAAATTTCCTGAACTATAAATTATTAGGGCAAATTATTAGCCCTAAGGTAGTTTGTGCACTGTAGTTAAGAAAACCCTTACCAACTAAGATTGCATCCATCTGCCTCTGCTTTTAAAAAAGCATTTATTGAAATGGAATGAAATGACAACCCCATTGAAGAATTGTTGTGACCTCCAGCACTGTCTGCTTAAAAATCCTAAGTGTAAATCCTTGTGGAACCAAACCCTCAATGGCCATCTAACAGTTGCAAAGTATATCTACTTCAGAGAGGAGAAAAGTTGGGCTTTGAGGAAGTAGTTAAAAAGAGGGAAAGCCCTCTATTAGTATTAGTGGTAGCAGTAGTACTATCATTACACACTGCTTATTTAAAGCACAAGTACCAAATTCTGTGCAGAACATTGCACTTGAACTAAAATAATCTTATGTTTGTTGCCATCATACAGAGTGATTTCTGGGAAAAGAAAACGTATGACAGTAGAAACCACCATGATAATCCCATTGCAAACACCAAGTGAAAGAGCTAGCCAGCTCTTTCTATCTGCTAAAGAAGTACAAGGATATTATAGTACCATCAGATCTTGTAACTGACACTATCTCACTGTACCTAATATTCTTGGTGATGTTCTTAAGGTCATATAGTTATACTAAAACCTTCACTTGTAGCAGCTGTGACTACGAGGGTCAGTCTACAAATTTCCACCTCAAACACCAAGTGGGATGCACATATAGCTTGCAGCTTAAATAGGAGTCTTGTCATTTTTTAAGACAATTTCATGGGCCTGGGACAAGACCTGATTCTTGAAAGGAAAAGAGATTATGAATAGAGGTCAGAATGCTGAATTATGAAGTCCTGGCATTTGAATTTCATTCACATTTTGCCTCACTAAAAAGTATAGGATGTGCTGCAAAGAAAAGCAGATTGCAGACAGTGAGTACCAAAATTCTGTTAAGATATTTTAACTGGGTCTATGGGAAACAATTCCTAGTTCTGGAAAATAACTGTTTTCTATCCTCTTCTATCTAGCATGCACTGTTCAAATGGGACTCTATAAGCAGTAAATTATATTATGTTTGTCTTTCTGACTACAGAACATTGTAGGTTATTGAAAAAGACACAACTGAACATAGAGCAGATAATTTAAGATCTTGTTTAGTTTTTACTTTTCACTTTGCTTGAGCCATGAAAACAAGCCACCAGGTTTCCCTTTCATTGTTTGTTAGCTATTACAAAGGTTCTCGTTGACACCATAACACAAGATGTTTAGCACAAAGAGTTTTAAATTACATTTATCTTTCAGATGTTTGCATTTCAATTCCTTGTGTTAGCGCAAATACTGTGGCTGTTCTTTAAAGTATGGGCAAAATCATAGCATCACCAGAAGCAGTGCCAAACAGAAAGTACTTTGGAAGTAAAAATCTAATAGACGTGTCAACCTGCCGCAAGAAAAAGCTCAAAATGATTGAGGTGAAAGAATTAAGAAATATTGGTAGTAAATTCTGAAATGTAGGTTTGTTTTTTATCTCAGAAAATAAGTAAATGGTGAAATATTTCAAGCCACCTTTGCTTTTTACACTAACCTGCTTTTTCATGTTCTTGTAAGTTAAAGAATTCTTTAACAATCTCTTAACAGTTGTTACACATCACCTCTGTTCTGGTTTGGTAACGAGGTTCATTTGTAAACTCTTTGCTCCCACAGTTTCTTCTTGGTAAGTCATTACCTTTTCCCAAAATCTTGGCCTTCCAAGAGCAGAGAAGGATGCTGGCAGCAAGTAATGCCTCTTACTGCTGCCATGAGGACAGCAAATACTTTTAATTTAACAGAATCCCTCCATCTAGCATCTTATACAATCTGTCACCATTATACATTAGCACCTAAAAGCTTTTGGGAAGAATACTCTTCCCACAAAATTACCATCATCACATTCAGGAAGTTCAGGTTAGATATAAGGAAGACGTTCTTTATTGTGAGGGTGGTGAGGCACTGGCACAGGCTGCCCAAAGAAGTGGTGAATGCTCCATCCCTGGCAGTGTTCAAGGCCAGGCTGGACAGAGCCTTGGGTGACATGGTTTAGTGTGAGGTGTCCCTGGCCATGGCAGGGGGTTGGAACTGGATGAGCTTTAAGGTCCTTTCCAACCCAAACCNATGCTCCATCCAGTGTTCAAGGCCAGGCTGGACAGAGCCTTGGGTGACATGGTTTAGTGTGAGGTGTCCCTGGCCATGGCAGGGGGTTGGAACTGGATGAGCTTTAAGGTCCTTTCCAACCCAAACCATTCTATGATTCTATGCCTGTGCATGGACATAGAGATGAAAGAATGTATTCATTCAAAATTCATTATTGAAAACTGGAGCAATAAAGTTTAGACAACCAGAACTCATGGGAGATTTTGTTTCCTTCTACTGTATTGATAGCAGAAGGGAAAATCAGTAAAGGGAAGGGGAAAAGGAAGAAGGGGAGGAAAAATGCAGCAAATGCTTTTGGGATGGGAAGTCCTAAGCAGGCTATATTTCTGAGCAATTGAAAGAACTTTTGCAATATAGGGTGGATATTCTATCTAGATCTAAAATCAGCAAGCAAGTGCAAGCAGAATGGAAATACCCTAGCTCTGATCTCAGCCCCCTTGGGAAGTGTGTGCCTGGATCAGGGAAGGCTGATGCAGATACTCAAGAGTCATCTGGAACTGGCCCATACTATTCTATTAACTTTTTAAACTCAGTTTTGTTAACTTGGTTTTAAATCACCTAGAAACCTCCACTAGTGCAGCAAAAGAGTAATGGAACTGGCAGTACCTGAGAGTGGATGTTGTTGTAGTACCTGTATATCCCCTAGGACATCCACAGAGGCTGCCAGTAATCAGGGCCTGAAGGAGCTGGAGAGGAGGACTAAGATTGTGTCCTTTTCAATGTACAAGAAAGAGGTTGGACTAATATTTCTCCAATGGAAAGTTGGAAAGCACTTGCCATTCCCCTTTCCACACCCCCAGCAAAAATGCACTGGAATCCACACAAGTAAAGAATAGATTACATATCCTATTTTTGTCCTTGCTGATGGCTGGGAGTATTGGCTTGCTTTTTAAGTGATTTGAACAGAAAATTTCATTCTCAGAAGTACTTTTGTGCAACATTCAGTAGTAGCGTGCATGCTCTCTTCAGCAGCCTCCTGTGCTTCCAGCACATAACCCTATGAACCAGCACACGCCAGTGGAAATGACCAGTCATGTACCATATGTGCTTATGAAATGAGCAGTGGGCCTGAATGGTTCTCAGTTGTCAGCCATAGGTTTTGGGGAACCAAGCAGCAGAGGCATTGGCTATTTGGGTGGACTCTAGAAAAGACCAGTTTGATGTAATCATCAATAAGCTTTAAAGAGTTTAAATATATTTTTAATAACCTATTGTAGTGACCATGATACCCTCCTAAGTAGACTTTTGCTAGATGACAATTCGGTCAGCCACAGGAACTGTGCAGACTGCTTGACATAACGCCACAAACATGAAGCCCAAGAATACTGGTCATTTAGGTGTTTGGATGTGGTTGGTAGGTAGAAAGGTAAAGACAGAGGTGAAGTTCATAAATTATCCATTATCTGTACCAACAGAAAAGGTAACTTTTTTTGCTTATGTTCTTTTTTACAGAAACAGGCAGGCCATTTTCTGTAAGTCATTGAATCACAGAGGAATAGGGTGCATATATAATAAAGTAAGGTGTGTATATATAATAAAGTAGCAGTATCTTTGGATGAGTGTGTGAGAATCTCTTTCTAATTGCCACAAGACTGCTTTAGGATTAAGGGATAAACAAACATTAATCCTACTGCCAAGTCGGAAGGCCTTTTTTCCCCTTTAGCTCCATAGTTAAGGGTCTTGCTGTTTGCACAGCAAGATGTGAGAGCTCATTTGGAGCTTGCCTGACTGCTGCTTAACCCTGATGTCTGTGAAACACTACTAGTTGTCACAGGTAGCACAAAAGCTCCCCAGAGAAAGGGAAGAAAGAAAAATAGGATTAAACAACTTTGGGGTGTGTTTTTTGCCTGTAAAATCAATGCACAGAAGACAGTTCTCTTTTCTTCTCTCTATATGCAAAAACGTTAGGCACAAAGAGACAAAGATCATCTTAGGTGTTTTTTTCTATAGCAAGATGGGTTTGTGTATAAAAATCACACTGATTTAGCTTAAAATCTGATATGCACACTGCCTTCATCAGCAGTTCACAACTTTTCATGTGACTTTTTTGAAAAATATATTTAAGCCAAATTTTCTATGTATACATCCAGAACCCAACTAACTGAACAGAGCCTGTTTCATATTCATCTAACCTAAACTACACTGAGTTTACAGCAGTGTTTATGAACAAGGTTCTAGACAGACCGGTGCCACACTTTTGCTTTCTGGCAAATTCTGAGATTTGAAATAATTCTCTGGTTTCAAACCTAATCGGCAACAGAAGTTTATGTATAGATAAGCATGTAATTTCAGGGGTTTTGCTTCTGATTAGTAGATACTAGATAGATTATTGCCAACTTCTGTCCCCCTCTTACGTTCACCAAAGTATCTGTCCTGCCTGTTAGGGATGGACATGTTTACAGTTGTGATATAATGAGCTGGGGGGGTCTTACCCACATAGAGCTTCTGAACTCCGCTTGAGGTGATCATGCTTTTAGCGTACAGTTGCTCTGTGCCTCTACACGGCATCCAGTGTTACCAACAGAAGTTGCAGGATGTCTTTCCCATACCCCAGACAACAGTCAGTTGTTAAATCCTTCTGGGACAAGGGATTAAACAGTTCCTACAAGAGTTAGTTAACACCACTTCTGGAAACTGGAAAAGTGCACGCCTCGCAATAATATTAACAAAGAAACCGGCTGCAGGTACGAAGCCAAGGTCATGAAAGAGCCACTGGAAACAATGAACAGGAGGAGCTGGGAACCTGTGGGTGGTGGGTTGACCCTGGATGGATATCAGGTGCCCACCAAAGCAACTCTGTCACTGCCCGCCACAGCTGGACAGGGGAGAGGAAACAGAATGAAAGGCTCCTGAGCTAAAGGCAGGGAGAGATCACTCATCAATTATTGTCAGGGGCAAAACAGACTCAACTTGGGGAAATGAATTTATTACTAATGAAACCGGAGCGGGGTAATGAGAAATAAAACCTAAATCTTACAGCACCTTCCCCTACCCCTCCTGTGTTCCTGGGCTCAGCATCACTCCTGATTTCTTTACCTTTTCCCCCAGGAGGCACAGGGGGTTGTGGTCAGTTTATCCCACGTTGTCTCTGCTGCTCCTTCCTCCTTAGGGGATGACTCTTCACACTCTTCCCCTGCTCCAGAACGGCTCCCTTTCACGAATGCAACCCTTCAGGAACAGACTGCTCCAGCATAGTCTCCTCTCTCCAAGGGGCCACAGGGTCACATCCTCCTTTGGGCATCCCCCTGCTCCAGTGTGGGGTCCTCCATGGGCTGCAGGTGGAGATCTGCTCCAGTGTGCACTTCCATGGGGTGCAGGGGCACAGCTGCCTCACCATGGGCTGCACCACAGGCTGCAGGGGAACCTCTGCTCCAGAGCTTGGAGTTCCTCCTTCCCCTTCTCCTCACTGACCTGGGTGCCTGCAGGACTGTTTCTCTCACATATTCTCACTCCTTTCTCTGGCTGCAGTTGCTGTTGTGCAGTTTTCCCCTTGCTTTAAACCCATCGTTTCTTCCTTCAAACCCAATTTTCTTTTGAAAACAAATGTTTGGAAAATGTTTGTGTCCTGATAGCGTTAAAGTTCAAATAACTGATCTTTGGCCACGTTGCATGGAATGGCTCCACGGTGCTTGGAATGGCTCCAGGAAAAGGGTTATATTACTACTCACCCATGCTGACAGGACAAAGCTGAGCTGTAGAATAAAACAAAACACACATACAGCCTGTTGGCAGTTGGGGCTGAAATGGTATCTCACAGATTAGCAGCGTGGTATGGCTGAGCCAACCAAGCAGTGCTGCAGGAGCCTATGCAAGACTCTGCTCCTGACCTGAGACTTCATATATCAATGGATGATCACAGTTCCCATCTCCATCTTCTTTTCTTCAGTACTCTTCTCTTTTCACTATACCTTGGCTTAGGCACAGACCAAGCGGATCAGCATATAAAGGTGGTTTAACTCCTACATTAGTATAACCTACTGCATCCGTCCCCTTTCTACATTGCTATTTAGTTTGGATGTAAAGGTGAACCTTAAGTTATCTGCCTAGGGAATTTTGGATGTTAGTTGTCCAACCAGAAAAGTAACCCCCAAAGTCTCAGAGTGAAGCTAAAAAGCATGTACAAACCTTATGCAGCCCACCCCCAATTACGTGTCCTATCCTTGGTACATGGCTAGTGCAGCTCTTCTCTTACTTGGATTGCACTGATCCCTCTGTGGAAACAGAATGAAGCGGACTTGGAAACAAACAGACAAGCCAAAGAGGAGAGTAACAGGCAAACCCCATTGCAAACAGTGGAAACTTGGTTTGGATTTTATATGTTACAGGGCTGAGTTTTCCTCTGAAGTATCTAAAGCAGTTGGGCTGGTTACCTAGGACTTTCTAGTTTTGTGAGAATGTCTCAAAGCTATTGAGGCCAGAAGCTGTAACTTCAGAAACCAGAACCCCAAAGTAGGAGAGGCTAAAAGAAGAACTTAGGAGTTAACTATAGTTCTGCAAAAAAAAAGGGGAATGTAGAATGCTCTCGTGAGACCTCACTTGGAGTATTGTGTGCAGTTCTGGTGTTCTCAACATAAAAAGGACATGGAGCTGTTGGAACAAGTCCAGAGGAGGCCACGAGGATGATCAGGGGACTGGAGAACCTCCCATACGAAGACAGGCTGGGAAAGTTGGGGCTGTTCAGCCTGGGGAAGAGAAGGCTGCATGGAGACCTCATAGCAGCCTTCCAGTATCTGAAGGGAGCCTATAGGGATGCTGGGGAGGGACTCTTCATTAGGGACTGCAGTGACAGGACAAGGGGTAACGGGTTCAAACTTAAACAGGGGAGGATTAGACTGGATCTAAGGAAGAAATTCTTTCCTGTTAGGGTGGTGAGGCACTGAAATGGGTTGGCCAGGGAGGTTGTGAGTGCTCCATCCCTGGCAGTGTTCAAGGCCAGATTGGATGTAGCCTTGGGTGACATGGTTTAGTGTGNGGGTAACGGGACTTAAACAGGGGAGGATTAGACTGGATCTAAGGAAGAAATTCTTTCCTGTTAGGGTGGTGAGGCACTGAAATGGGTTGGCCAGGGAGGTTGTGAGTGCTCCATCCCTGGCAGTGTTCAAGGCCAGATTGGATGTAGCCTTGGGTGACATGGTTTAGTGTGAGGTGTCCCTGCTTATGGCAGGGGGGTTGGAACTAGATGATCTTAAGGTCCTTTCCAACCCTAACTATTCTATGATTCTATGATTGGATGCAGCACTTTGTCAGAGGCATGCACTGACAAAGGGAAGTAGTGGACAGTAATATCAGTTCCTAATTCTGTACTCAACACTGGACTCTAAAGATGAAGTTTAGCTGTGGATTTTACCTAAACCAGCATTTTGGATTTAGCAAACAAAATGCAGCAAGCAATGTTCTATTCTGAAATAGTTCAAGAAGTTCATCTTCCAAGTCCTGCTCAGCAAAAACTTCTCACAGCTTTTGCATTCTTGTTTGCACAGCCAAGCTTCTGCAGGAGATACATGAGGCACTGTTACTTAACACACTTTCATGCTTATGGCCTCATGGGTAAAGCAGTTTCCTTGCATGAGAACCAGACTGAAGCTTCTCAGGCCAAGTACCCAGGTCTTCCACTTCCTTTAATGGTCTAACTGGGTTGCAGTTATCATAGTATCAGAGATCTTGGCTAAAGTTTGGAAGGAAACATCCATGGCTAGTGCTAGTACAGCCTGAACCAGACCCAAAGCTCTACCAAGGAGGCTTGCTTGGGGCCATGTTCTTCATAGCGAACTCCACAACATCTGCAGTTGCTCTGCAAGGCTCCTCATCCTGGTGTGCTCCTGTGCACTGGCTTATACATACTGGAAGCAGCGGTAAAAATGGTGGTGCCATGTGGGTTTATCACTGAAGGAAGGGCCTTTTGAGTCAGATTCTGGGGCCTTGGTTGCTTAAAACCTACTGAAATTCACCTGAATAGACAAACGTATCTCAATCTCATTCTTCAGTTCTTGGGTCCCTTCTTCCCATCCAAGTGAAAGAGTCTTCCTGTTCAGCTTCCCCTACCTATTTACAATTCTGTAGGGAATTTACAAATCTGTAGGGAATGGAGAGTTATTCCTGCCTTCTGGAGAAAGTGCCAAACAAGTAAAATATACATGTCTAATACCCTAATATCATTAGTCTTCACTCATAGCGATATTATGGGTCTCTTTCCCAGAGTCTGGTGATCTACACAGACTGTGAAGGACTGTTTGTGTTTGGCACTCAATAAAATTTATCAGTAAAAACCACCAAAGACCTTCAGAGAACACCCTTTTTATCTAACAGAAAACCTACCAACAAGGAGTTTGTTTGTAATCTTTATCTAAGCCATAAAAAAAGATCTTGAACAATATATCGCCAACAGTAAGTCTTTGTTCTCACACTGGCCAGATAAAGGCCCACTGGCTGTTGTGAACACTTGTATTGCTGTTATTATGTGATGAGATTGAATTTACCTACTGAACCAAAAATAAAGCTCCAAGCTTTTGCCCAGGCTCTAAGCCATCATCACATCTGCATTTGTGCTCATAAAAAGCTGTGCAGTATAAACATGTTTTTCTGCATGGGGACCCTTTAGCCAATTGCAATCTAAAAGAGAAACAATTTCATTCATCACATGCTTAATGAATATGCCCCTTCCCACCCCTCAGCCTCTCCCTTAAGTTGTTAGGGTGCTTACCTCAAATACAGCATTTTCCAACTTAAAATCAGAAAGCATGTTATAAGGCAAGCAAGTTCCTGTCACTGATGGGGAAAATCTAAGGCAATAAAGAATTTAACAGCCTGACAGAGCAGAAAGACCATAATAAACAGCCACTGGTTCAGGTAATTAGAAGCCACCTGTGGGATGTAATGATCTAGTTCTGTTCATCATCTGGATGGATTTGTTTGTATTTATTTGTTTGGGTTTATATCCCCTCAGATTATACAACAAGATGCAGTCTCACCAAGACAATGTGATTCCTTTAGTATTACAACAGCTCTTTAAAAGAAAGCAGTCTCCAGAAGGATGGGAATATAAACTTTGAAAGCATAGACTAAAATACGCTCTGGGCTGCATCTTTAGGGGACAGGAGTAAACTGGAGAGGCAGGGGAAGGGTGCTGTAGCCCCGCTCCAGCCCCTGGCTCCAGCTCAGTTGGTTTTAGCTGCTAGCAGTTTCTAATGCCTCCCTCCTGAGTAGCCCACTGGGGTGGTCATTCTAAGGCAGCATCCCAGCCCTGGGCACTGGTCCAGCTGCGAGCCCCAGCTCCTCTGCTCACGTGTCTGGCAGGGGATGATGAAAGCAAAGCGTACCTCAGCTAGGCTTGAGAATAGGACCAACAAGGTTTCTTGTGCTCTTCCAGGTCCTAAGCAAAAGAACCTCTTGAGGCTTCAGTGAGGACAGTACATATTCCTGGGTTTAGTTTCGTTTTCAACTCAGTGCTACAGTTGTTTCCCAGCAGAGATGCTTGTTCAAAGCTGCACAAACCATCCATGGCAGTCCCGCACGCCACTCACGTATTCATGTTGACTTCTTTGGGAACTGTCATGTGGTAACTGCCTGGTTTAGTCTAGAAGCCACTCCAGGCAAGTAGTGTTTCCTTCCTGTTAGCTTCCTTTCCGTCTTAGCTGTAATTTTGGCGTGTGTTTTTCACAAAGTCCAGAGATAAAATGTTCCCTTTTTTCTGTGCTTGCAGGATAGTTGGAAGCAACCAGGATTAAAACTCTCACCTGGGAAAGGTAAGAGTGATAATAGGAAAGGACTCTCAAGGATAACAGCTGAGTTTCTAACTTACAGGAAGCCACCTTTCACAAACAGGACAGAAATTCCTGAGGAAGCAGCATTCATAGCATAACTCCCAGGGGCACGAGCAGAGCTGCAGCTGCAAAGTTAAAGCTCATCAGCCACTGAAATAATGGTCAGGCGTAAGAGAATGGTAATGGTTTGGTAGCTGAAGTCAGCAAAGATGACTAAATGGCTAACCCGAGGGGAAATTGCATGGTTGCCACACCTGTATTCCTGGGATCCAGAATGCACAAATGATTTATTAAGGAACTATCAAAAGAGTATGGTGCCGAAATAGGCGGAGCCAAATGGACCATCTGATAACATAGAGCTGTTGGCTTTTGCAAATATGGGGTTTTGCACATGCATTTCAAAAAAAAAAAACGATAACAAGCTGCAAATGTCTAGTGGCAAAAGGACCATAAATATAGGACAGAAGAGAGACAGCCAATCTGCCTACCATTTAAGTGAGGTTAGAAACCTGTTCCACTCTTTCCTAGTATGAAGATGTGATGGGATACTTTCTGAATGTGTTTGAAATAGGCTTTAGATCAGAATAAATTTAAGTTGGCTCTTCCCTTGTCAGTGGAGGAGAAAAATGTGAAAATTGCCCTCACAGGTGCATTGGTTTGACTCGGTGCTACAGTTGTTCCCCAGCAGAGATGCTTGTTCAAAGCTGCACGAGCCACCCATGGTAGTCCCACACACCACTCAGGTATTCATGCCTCACACCCCAAATCCATATTGACTTCTTTGAGAACTAGTTCTCAAAGCTAGGTGCAAACAGTGCAGGAACCGTTGTGCAAGTGAAGAAGGTAGAAATGTAGCTAGTATCTAGTTCCTGTGTGAGTTACATGACTATTGCAAATGTTCAATGCAGAAACCATCCTCAGAGAGCAGCTCAGAGGCCATTCTGACCCTCCCTTCTAGTTCCTGCCTCTTATCACCTGAATCAACTCCTAAAGTTCTTGCACAATGATTACACAGCTTCAAAAGGAAACTGAGAAGTGCCAAAAAGAGCCTGGTGCAGTTAGGAGAAGGACTGCAGGTCTCATTAGCCCTCAGGCAGAAGATGGAATTGAACAAAATCTCCCATGACCCAGGTGAATGCTCCCTGCCATAAACCACTGAACTGAAGGTGCACAGTAACCCTTCACCCCTCCACTTTAAAACAGAGCAGCAGCTCCTGCTGCATTTGAGGCTGGCTCTGAGCTAGAAGCCTGCCTGCATCCAGACACCCATGTGACAGAGCTGGATAGCTGCTAGTTAACTCGGGCATTGCTGCAACAGCAAACCCTTCCATGCTCAGACACTGAAGCCAGAGCTGTGGAACCCTGCTGGCATCCAGCGGGCTGGACCCATCCAAGCTCAGGTGCAGGTGAGGCTGTGCCTCATCAAACCCTACCTACCTCAGATGCCTTTGTGCCTTTTAGGAACTTTACACCCCACGTATCGGTTTCTTTGTCATCAAATGAGTATAACAATCCTTGTCCGCCTCGGGGTAAAAAGAATGCTAACCAACACACTGCCTTAAAAACCGAAACGCAGCTCTGGTGCCAAAGCACCTCCGCCGGGGTGGATAACGCGTCTGGAAGGGGAACGGCAGAGGGTGGAAGAGGAAGCAGCCCGACACCTGGCTGCGAGGATGGGCACAGCGCTGCGCCCCGCTCTGCCCTGCGGCTCCGCCTGCCCACCCGCAGCCCAGCCCGGTATCCCGGGGACCCCCACCAAGCCGGGGCCACCTCACGCCGTCCGCTCTCACCTCCGCCGGCCGTGGCCAGGCCGAGCCGCCGACACCGCCTGCGGTCACCCCGCCCCGGAGCGGAGCGGTCGGGAATGCAACCGGGGCGGTAGGAGCAGGGGGGGGGCATAGCCCGGGGGCACAGGGCACGCTCCCCGGTTGTCACCCTGCTCGCCGTGCCCNGTCGGGAATGCAACCGGGGCGGTAGGAGCAGGGGGGGGGGCATAGCCCGGGGGCACAGGGCACGCTCCCCGGTTGTCACCCTGCTCGCCGTGCCCCCCCCATTCACACAGAGACCGTCTGCTTGAAGCACAACCTGTGTGACCGGCGGAGGTGTTGCGAGGAGCCACTCACCCAGAGCGTGTCTTACTGTACCCCTGGGCTCACCCATCGTGAGCAAGAGGCAGGTGAAATGCATGAGCATTTTCCACAAGCTCCTTCCAAAGCGGGTTCCACCCGCACAAGAGCAGCGCTGCAATAGGGGTGTTTCTGGAAGCACGTGTTTCATACCTGACATAGGTGATGGCATTAAGTTCCTTTATATCATGAGTCTCAGTCAGATTTATCATATCAAATACCAAGAATTACTTGATTTTTTTTTTCCCACCTGGATTTCACAGCCCACAGGGAAATCTGTGATCTCCTTAACAGCTTAACAATAAAACCCCAAAACATCAAAACAGCAGCCAGCATGGGGTGTGTGGAGAGTTATTAGTGTTCCAGAGAGCTTTGGTCAAAGCAGTGAGATAGACAGTTTGTCCACAGAACGGATAGAATGAGAAAAGATGAATTTCTACATGTAAAAGATAATTCATTGCTCTTTGTGCATAGAGAAGGCTCCAAACCAAGCCTCTGCAAGTGTTGTTGGGGCTTTTTTCCTGGTGTTGGTAGCTTCGATTTTGATTTGGATGTGCTTTTGTGAGCTTCATTCCTAGTGAGGCCGCAGGCTTTGGAGAGGTAGGTTTTTCCATTTATAGAACCATAGAATAGTTAGGGTTGGAAAGGACCTTAAGATCATCTAGTTCCAACCACCTGTCCAGGGACACCTCACACTAAACCATGCCACCCAAGGCTTTGTCCAACCCAGCCTTGAACACTGC
>NDXB01008841.1:0-28631 GCA_002631895.1 Agapornis roseicollis
CAAACTTGCTGAGGGCGCACTCAATCCCACTGTCCATGTCAGCGACAAAGATGTTAAACAAGAGCAGTCCCAACACCGATCCCTGAGGGACACCACTCGTCACTGTTTTCCAGCCGGACACTGAGCCATTGACCACAGCTCTTTGCGTGTGGCCATCCAGCCAGTTCTTTATCCACCGAATATTTTACCTAGACTTCAGAAAAGACTCTGACACCATTTCCCACAGCATTCTCCTGGAGAAACTGGCTGCTCATGGCTAGGATGGGTGAAGTGTTTGCTGGGTAAAAAACTGGCTGGATGGGTGAGCTCAAAGAATGGTGCTGAATGGAGTTAAATCCAGTTGGTGGCCAGTCATAAATGGTGCTCCCTAGGGCTCAGTACTGGGACCAGTTCTGTTTAATACTTTTATCGACAATTTGGATGAGGGGATCAAGTGCACCCTCGGGAGGTTTGCAGATAATATCAAATTGGGTGGGAGTATTGGTCTGTTTAAGGGTAGGAAGGATCTGGACAAGTTGGATTGATGGGCTGTGGCCAGTTGTTTGAACTTCAACAAGGCAATGTGCCAGGTCCTGCATTTAGGCCACAACAACCCCATGCAATGCTACAGGGGAAGAGTGGCTGTAAAGCTGCTTGGTGGAAAAGACCAGGGGCATTGGTCAACAGCCAGTGACTATGACCCAGCAGTGTGCCCAGATGGGCAAGAAGGCCAATGACATCCTGGCTTGTTTCAGAAATATTGTGGCCAGCAGAACTAAGGAAGTGATTGTCCACCTGTACAGGTGAGGCCACACCTTGAATACTGTGTTCAGTTCTGAACCCTTCACTACAAGACATTGATGTGCTGGAGCATGTCCAAAGAAGGACAATAAAGCTGATGAAGGTTTGGTGTAGGGCACAAGTCTTATGAGGAGCATCTGAGGGAACTGGGGTTGTTTAGTCTGGAGAAAAGAAGGCCCAGGAGAGACCTTATCACTCTCAACACCTGCCTGAAAGGAGGCTATGGTGAGGTGAGAGTCCATCCCTTCTCCCAAGTAACAAGCCCTAGAACAAGAGGAAAAGGCCTTCAGCTGTGCTAGGGGAGGTTTATATTGGATATTGGGAAAAAAAATTCTCCTGTGAAAGGGCTGTGAAGCGTTACAAGAAGCTGCCCAGGGAACTGGTTGATTCTCCATCCCTGGAGGTATGTAAAAGATGTGTAGATGTAGTAGTCAGAGGCGTGGTTTAGTGGTGAACTTGGCAGTGCTGGGTTAACAGTTGGCCTTAATGTTCTTAAAGATCTTTTCCAACCTAAACAATTCTATGATTATTTCTAAACTTTATCTGTGAACAAAACCATCAATGTTACCTTTTAGTAAGTGGCCTACATCCTTTTAGATCTCCATTAAATAAAGCAGACCTTGAAAAACCCTGGGCATATGAATATCCATACTTTGAATGCAGGCAGAACTGAAATGCAGCTTTCAACTCCATGCAGGTTTTCAGCTCCATTCTTTTTTCTGCAAAGATTCCAGCTGCCTGGTTGCTACCATACCGCTATCAGTATTGCATCATTTATCTGTCTCCAGCCCAGATCTACTTTTCTTACCTCCAAAATTGTGACATGAATAGAGAAGCTCCCTCAGATTTCTGTAGTTCAAGCTACCGAAGGTTTTACAACCATGTAAATCAATCAACTAAAGCTTTGCCTGTAACAGAAATTCACTCAAGAGTGATTCCCACTGAGATCAAGAGGCTTGTTTACATTAGCTTTTTTTTTGGTGCAGTTTGGAGGTGGTTCCCCCATATCATGCTTGGGTCCATTTGCACCATGGTATGGTATGAAGAAGACAGATTCTTTTCCGGATTAAGTACTGTCCAAGTGACAAAATCCTGAACTTCAAATAGGATGTAAAACTCCCGGCAAAACCAGCTTTGGTCCACTTATCCATTCCCACTGTGCCCAACTCTTAGCTAAAACAGATATAGTCAAAGGGAGCTTTGACATGTTTCATCTTATGATAGTCTTACGTTTGTGAAATCAAATGGTCATTCTAAAAACTTGGAATAGATTTGAAAGTTAACTGATTAGTTATGTGAAATAAATTTATTTTAGAGTTCTTAAAAAAGACAGAACTGCTTGAAATGTTGTTCATTGAAAAGATGATGTTTTGAGAAGGTCACTGATCTCTACACTGTATAAATTACAAATCCCCTCTTATTCACCTTCTTTAGGAATCACAGAAGATCATTTATGTATCTACAAGAGTCCTTCCAAATGACAGGGGAAATTTTCACTTTCTCCTTTTCTTCATATATTCCTGTTAATATATATTCATTACCTTTCATTATCCTTCAGACTGACTTAGGTTTACTGTCATGAAGAGCTGTGCCCTAGCACATACGCAGTCACCCATGTGTGTCTCTTTGTAGTGTTTGTTGCTTTTTTTCATGCTCACTTGTAGCATGCATCCACTCACAGCACTGAAAATGCAGTGCTTTAAAGATCCTCAGAGTGGAGCTCAACCACAGCCTACCAGAAATGTAGGATCAGGCACTAGCACCTTGGTGCAAGGTCAGTCCAATTCCCTTGCTCTGTTTTCTGTTTTATCCCAGTGGGAATTCAACAATACAATCTTGAGTGGAGTCTTCAGACTATACCATTAGCTTATTGAGTAACTGCACCTGCTTTTAAATTTTAATGATGCATCTTTAATATGATAAATGTATTATACTTCAATGGTTTTATATGCAGGTTGAATAAACTATGAGTTTTGTTACTCTTCAAATATTACTTTCCAAAGAACAGCCTTATAATTGCATAGCTTATGTAGTTGCACATGTGCCTGGTAGTCCAAAACCAACTGTGATTCTGTGCCAGTGAACACAAGCTACTTCTGACTGCAAAATGGGTAGTTAATTTTTTTGGTAACTTGAGAGCAGTATTATCTAGAAGCTTATGAAGTATTTAGTCTGTATGTCCCCTGGGGGAGGGGATTTTTTTCTTTCTGTTTGTTGGTTATAGCAGGATTCAGTAAAAAAAAAAATTTCAACATTTTGTTTGAAATGAGTTGCTGGAATATATTTTTGATGCCCATAAGGTTTTCTTGTACTAGCCAGATACTAAAGGAAGAGTTTGAAAACTATCATGAAAATAATAATTGATTTCATGGAAAGAAGTGGGTGACCACAGCAAATAAGAGGAATTCTACATTTTAACATAACTACCAAGCATATTTGATCACCAAAATACTGAAATGCAAGGTACAAACATAGGGATTTGCTATGAAATCCACATGTATAAAAGAAAACATTTGTAGCTGTTTGGTTTATGTCACTGTTTCAAGTAAAGAGCACTTGACTTGAAATATTCCCAAATAATTATTACTGAATGTCTTGTTCATTTACTATAGAACAAATACAATTTAGCACAATTTTCTCCACACTACCTTGTCAAATTCATTATTGCTGACCTAGAATACTTCTGCATGGTTCAAATTAGTTGTTTGGACTTTTTGCTGATTCTCAGTAGCTGATTCTCTTTTAAGAGTTTTAATAAATGTGCCAGAGGGATAAAAGTGCTTGCTTCTGGACACTTATGTTTAAGGAATTAATCTGAGACCAGAAGCTCAATTTTGTTTTAGTCTAATGAGTTCCAGTTGTGTTTTGGTATGTTTTAATAAGATTAATTATCCTTTGCCTGGGCTGATTCTTTCCTTCATTCCAGTGGCTAACAAAGAATGGACACTCACTGAATTACCTGAGCAAGAGATAATATCTAGTGTAGGAATATTATCCAGCTGGCAAAGACCTAATGTTACTGGTTTACACCAGCCTCCAGGCAGAAATGGAGTCAAACATCTGTCATATTGCAGCAATTTTCATCTGGTTAATGGGCTGTTGGCTCTCTATGCCAACTAGTGTAACCACAGCTTACATTAAAGTATTTCAGACTACTGCAAGATGATTTTCAGAATAAAAGGTTCTTAACCAGGTCTTAGTTTTTGACCTTCCAGTATTCTCTACAAGTAATGGATACAATGGAAAATGCTCCAGCCTTGGTAGGGTTCCCTTCCTTTCCCTTCCCTTCCTTCCCATAGAATAGATACACGATCCCTGCCAGAAAATATCTGAATTCGTGAATGCCTCCAGTGCTTGAACATTTGGCAGAGGTTGCATTAAACATCTCTTTAAAGTCTACAAGATTAATCATCTCCCTAGTACAAGCATAAAAGTGACTACAAATGCAGCTCATTTGGTTACCATCAGGCACTTCATAAGAATAAGGTCAGACACCTTACTGAAGGATGGTTGACTACAAAATTGCACTCAGTGACACTGATTCACTCCAGCACCTTGGTCATGCCCTATCCCTCATTCCTCTGACTGTGAATGGTGCTTTCTTAGTCTTAGTGGGTTAATCCTAACTATTTGAGCTGTACATACAAATGCCACCAAAAAATTACAAATGTCTCTAACTTGTAGCTTAATTCTCAGTCACAGCATGAGCAAGTTGCAACAGCAGCTGTTCCAGTGTGTATACGATATTGCATTCATTCCCTTCATAAAATGTTTATGGAAATTGTGAACTGAAAGTCTGTTTATAGATGGGAAGTGTGGGCCTGATTTGTTCCTGAGAGTTACTTGGTGAATTTTTTCATTAGGAAAACTGAAACTAGATTTCACAAAGCACTATTTTCGGTTCAAGCCACCTTTTTGAAGGGTTGGAATAAATTGATTTGGGGCAAGGGAATCTGTGAAATTAACACAAAATTCCTTCCTTCAAAAGTTTGGATGTGATATATGTGTGTTTTCTTCCGCAGCCTGTATATTTTCACACTACTAATGAATGAGTGCTTAATTGCCACAATGAAGCTGTCTGGGGTTACTTCCCAGCAGAATCTCTTGCCAAGGCCAGATGGAATTCAGCTTGTATTCTGAAGCTGCTTAAAGGAGGTTGCCTGTGTTAAACATAAGTAAATAAGAGGCCTTTTCCCTCCTGCCCCCTGCAAAAAAAAAAAACAAAGGTGTGCAGTTCAAGAAATGTGAAGAGCTTCCCTGGTCAGACAATTTTCTTCAAATTAGAAAAGTTGACAGTAGATCAATACAGTGTCTCCTGTTATATGCATAGGAAATAACCAAATGTGTTCAACCTAACTAGTTACTGAGTGCCGCCATTTTCCTACAGAAAAGCAATTGAAATAGCTTTTCTCTAACATTAAGAAATCAGACTGGTTTTTTCCACCAGACAATCTTGAAGTGCCACTTGTGCATAATATGGGTAGCTGTTTTTTTTCTGTTTCACAGAAACAAGAACTGTTCAGACTGATTTCTCCCCATGGGTTTGTTTGTTGGTGGTTTGTTTCTTTTTGTTTGTTTGTTTGTTTGCTTGTTTTATTGTTTGTTTTTTGTTTGGTTTTTTTTTGTCTTAAATATTTAAAGCTTGAAAATTCATTTGGATGTGGCTACAAGACATGAAACACTACAATTTTGTAGTTACATGAAACACTAACAATGCATACCTCAGTTCCCTACTAGATTCAATTCCATTATTTCTCTTGCATTATATATAAGCCTTGGATATCCTTGGGCTTTGTGTAGTAGGACTCATCTGCTCTAACAGATCCTCTGTTAGAAGTTCAGTAGAAAAATGGGGGCTTTTTTATTTTAAAAGTAGGCAGGCTTTTTGAAGGTTATCTACATCAAGGAAGAGATGAATAGCCAGTGCTATGAAAAGTACTTTCTGTACATGGACTAAAGGTTTACATAATATACATGACAATTTTAAAGATAACATCTACCTATGAGACCTACTGATTAAGTTGGTGGTAGATTTCAGTATAAATACATGACTGACTAGAGAAGATATGATGTACCAATACAAGCACTGATTTGTCTCTGACTTACACAAACTGCATAAGTACTTACCCATAATCTTTGAGTTATGTTAGTACAACACCAATGCTTTTATCAAGAGAAATTCTCTGGTAAGAGGTATAAACTGTAACAAGTATCAGGTAGGTGCATGTGTCTACTGATTTTAAGGCAAAGTGAATTAAAGGAGCAGCTTTGATTTCCAAAGCAAGAAGTTACCTGGATGTTTTTAAAAGTGGCCATTCTAGCTATTTCTCAAGCCTGCCTTCCTCAAGGCAAGATGAGTCCTATAGTTCTTCCTGTTATAAGCAGAATGACTTTCTCTTCTTTTCCAAAATGGAAAATGATGGTTCATGCCACAAGCTGCTACTAAACTGTGTAGATACCTAGCAGGTGGGATTTACAGAAACAGACCTAAAGCTGCTGTCCCTGGATTACAGATTTGTTGGTTTTTAATCTATTTCTAAATTTTATTTGAGAAATTTTGCTGGATAGTCTGACAGTCTTCCAGGTGGGATGGGGAGCCACAGTACTCCTGGCCCTTCTGCACCACAGGGCATTCAAACCCTAGTATGGACACTGGGAGATGCATCTGTATATCTGAATAAAAAAGACCAGGAGAGATCCTTTCCCATATAGTGCATGTTGCCTGACATCCACACTTCTAACTCCCTCTCAAATGGGCTGGTGTGCCTGCACTACATAGCACTGGTGTTAGGGTGTGTCTCACTTCAAAGCATTCAAGAAAATGTTAAATTGTTGCTACTGCTCCCTACAACAGTATTTTAATTAAAAAGAATACAACCCAAACAAATGATGAAATTGGCTTGCTTGTGAGAAAGAGAGATTGCAGGGTTTCATTGTTGTTTTACATACACATTTACCTTTACAAACTTTAGAATTTAAGAGAGTAAAATTTTAAGCTGTCATATTAACCATTGTTTTAGCACAGTCCCCCCAAAAATATTTCATAGTGATCTTTCTCTTACTGTAAGCATGCCTGTTTATATGGTTATGATCCCATTTTATTGTAATTTGAACTGGGGTAAACAATGAATAATACCAGATGAGATTAATTCATGTGTAAATTAAATAAAAACTCAGCAACTTCAACTACCATGCACTTCTAAAAAGATCACCTGTCTTCTTTTTATTTATGTTTTATTTATTTTTTTTATTCCTCTCCACTTAACGTCTGTTGGTAGCCTCACTTAAGAGTCACAATGAAAGGAAAAGGATAGGTGTCTCTGGAGAGTGATTCATTCCAGCCTAAGATAGGTGTCTAAAACAGGTTGGATGATTTATCCTCTCTAGAAATGTCTATCTCTTCAAGGACTAATGAAGAAATAGGTGGTTCTCAGCTTTTGATCTAGGAAAGACAAATAAAAACCCCAAGACTATTGCCTTCAGAACTGCTGACATGAGGATTCATACCGCTTTTGGAAGATCTGAGATCCACAAGCTGAGAAAAGTTTAAAATTGTAAATGGAGTCTGGATGACATACTAAGACTGAACACCTGCATTTAAAGTTGTGAATTTAGTAGGAAATACTGATTTATACCCATTTGCTATACCTTGTTGTTTCTCTATGAAAAATTAAGGATGGACTTTTGGGAAAAGTAAAATATTGAGAATCCATTGTAAGCTTTTTTTGCTGAAAATAAATGGGATATTGGGGAGATCTTCACTTGTTATACTACTAAATGGTCTATAAGTCATTTAGGTCTTACTGGGATTTCTGCCAGTACAATATATCATTCTTTTTAATTAAAATACTAGTACTACCCAAAAGCACTAAAACCCATCAAAAAATCTCAAAAAATCATGTCCTTGTAAATGTGAAATGTTACTTTGACTGAAGCAGGGACATGATTCTGTGATTTTTGCCATGATATCATCCCAACAAAAAGAGATAATTCTTCATAAGACATTACTTTATACACTTTTATTTTTATATACGAGCATATAATTTTTTCAAGATGTATTTAGAAGAACATGTTATCATATTTAAGCACAGATTCTTTCATTATTATGACTGAGTTATGCAATGCTTCTTTCCATAAGCTCACTCCTTAAGCAAATCATTTATAAAACACTGTATTTCAGGAACAGTCTTCTGATCAGTTTGTTGACACAGGAGTTCTCATAACTTCCACTGTACATTGAGTTTCTTGTATTTGCTTTGGACAGTAAACTGTCCCCTACCTTCAAATGCTAGCAATTTCATACAATTTTTTTTTTTTTTGGCAAAAAGTCACCATGCAGTAATTTTTCTGTGAGATTTAGCAACTCAGATTTTACACATACTGCCCTCACTGGAACCAAGGCTCAAGTTTCTGTTTCTACAATTCTCGTGAAAGTTAGAGCAGCAGAGAGAGATATGCTAGTCAGGTTGTTCTATTCTTTCACTGTTAAAGTTTACTGCACTGTTTAATTTCTGATCTTGTCAAAGACCTGTGTAACTCCTACAGTTAAATTAGATCTGATCGTAGGAAGAGAACATTAAGTCAGATTTTAATCTCAGTTGCATTCAGAGCAGTTCCATCAACTAAAGTTAATATATTTGCTTTTATGTAAATGAGTTAAGATTCAGAGTCTTACTGTTTGTTTTTATTTTTGGAAGGAAAAATTAGCAGTTCACATTGACACCCAATAACCCTTCTTTTATCTGTACATTGCTGCAAGAAGCAAGCGTTATTTTCTGCTCTCCTCTGTTGTTATGGCAGCATATTTTTCAAGATATCATATTAGACTGGTTCTTACAGATTCCACTGTTTTTTTCCCTATAAAAAGCCTTATAGATAACAGGTATATGTCCAGCTTGAGGTTAAATCAGATTAAAGAGATGAATGTCTTGAACTGCCTCTAAGAGTATCTGGAAGCTGATATTGACATTTTCTAATTCTCTTGTTCTTCCTTCAGGCTTCATTCCCCAATACTCATACTTTGCTCCCCATTATTTTACGAGATACGACTTTTTGAAGCATTCTGGATGAGACAAAATGCTCTACCCACAGAAAAACATAA
This sequence comes from Agapornis roseicollis, assembly GCA_002631895.1. Taxonomy (NCBI): domain Eukaryota; kingdom Metazoa; phylum Chordata; class Aves; order Psittaciformes; family Psittacidae; genus Agapornis; species Agapornis roseicollis. The sequence goes on from NDXB01008841.1 coordinate 8,882, forward strand.
AAATGCATTTGGCAGTCCTGCCCCATATAGTACTCTTGCCTAAGGACTTAAATGTGAATCTGAGGTAGATTTCAGGCATGTCTGTGAATGCTTTTCTTTGCACAGTCATAAAAAGACATTCAAGAATCATGCATGGTCTAAAAACACCCTGCAATCCATGGGACAGAACCTCCCTGACGTCATGGAAAATTATGTTAGTTTACAACAAAGTATGAGCAATTTATAAGCAAAAGCTAGGCCCTGAGGTTTGCTAGTTCATAAGGAATCAAAGAATCTTCCTTATGCACATATTTTAAGGAAGTGCATTGATTGGGTCATTATTCTGGCACTGTCAGGACAGCCATTTATAATCACAAGTAACTTAATGTATGTTCAAGTGGCATGCTGCCATTAATGAGAGCATTCGCAAACATGTTTGTTTCTTTATTTTATGTATATCTCTCTATTTCAGTTACTGAACCATTTGCAGCACCAAAGAAAAGCTTAAACTAGAAGGCAGTGAACATTCCCACCCACAGCAGTCTCAGATCTCCTGCTTAGGGCCTTTTCTGGGAAAGTGGGTGATATAACTTTGAACTAAACTTGTCAAATATTAGTCAAGTTACCCTTTTTTTTTTGTTTAACAGGCTCATACTCCTACGCCCATTCACAGATGCTTGCTCTCAATCCCCATCAGAATTTCTTTCCCCTCTAACAAAGCCAGCAGATTCAGCATTTCATGCAATTGTGGAACCAAAACACTCTTGAAGGAATCGTGGGACAGCGAAAAGAATTAGGTGGAAGAGGAAGGACGAGGCTCCTCAGGTGTTTTGGCTGATGATAAAATAAATGTTTCCACAAGTAGCAGACCCACCTCAGGACATTTTGTCACTTCTCCAGCTTCTTGTTCCTTTCCTTGTCCAGTCAGGCTTTAATCTTCTATTTAGGCCAACAGATGAACTGTTTGTGTGGCAGTTCTCTAACTAAGAAAAAAATCCTTTAGGGAGAAGGTGAGAAGAATGTATTTTTCTTCATTTGTTTGAAATTGATTACCAGGTGGGCTTACAAGGCAAAATCACAATATTGGCATCATTATTATGAGCTTTCTCAAACTGAGGTTGTAATGGAGTTGTGATTGTTGCATCCCTGGTGAATCCTCCAGCCACAAGGTTAAGAGATGAAATGGTACTTGCTACCAGTTTTTTCCAGCAAGAAAATGGTGCCTTGCCCTCACTTCCTTGGGAGAAAGGATAGTGACACCGATTTTCAGAGGTAAGCTCTGATTGTGGATTCCCAGTGAACATAAATGGTTTTCTGGATGTCTGTATGATGCAATTACTCCCCACTACTCATGTTGATAGCCATTATTTTGAGTTAGAATTCAGGGACTTGACTGTTAAGTTTAAATGAGTTGTTTGTGGATACTTTCTGTGCTAGAAAAGTAAGAATGCAGGTTAGGAATAATTGTCCTCCTTGTCTTTTCTTTTAGTCACAAATACCAGAGTGAAATGTCAAAATGAGCATTAGAAAATAAATCAGATTATTGCTGGGAGTTACAACAGTGCTGTAAGAGCAACAGGGGCAGAACAAATGCAGAATTTCACAAAAGGCCAGGGTGAAGGCTACATTCCTGGCTCATTAGAACATTTTCTTTCTTCCTTTGTTTTTCCATTCCTTCTTTTGTTACTTTACATTTCCATGTCCTTCAGAGGAGCATGTTTTATTGGCTGTGTGTTAGGAGTCAGAACAGTATGTCCAGCTTTCTTGTGGTCTTGCTCTTTAGGGAAGTCACTTACAGTTTTCCACATGCCACTCATAAGACAGGTTACTAGAACTTACTTATAGCACAGATAGAAATAAGCTAAGCTGCAAAGTGTTTTGATATTCCTGACTAAAAGATGCTGCACAAAATGCAAATTACTGTTTCTCTTCATCACGACCCCTCTTGGCTCCAATTTTACCACAGTATGCTCTTCTGTCTCTCCTTACAATTGTGTTATATTGTTCTCCTTGCTCCCTCCTATCACCTCATCTTTCCTTCCACATCAAGGAACCTTTCTCAGTAATAGTTCTGGCATTTGGGCATAAGGAGCATGCCCCACTCAGAAGCATAATAATATTAAATCACTGTAAAATGTGGTTATCTTGGGTTCAGCTCTGGATGTCATTTACAATAGTTCAATTGAATATTCAGTAGAATAGCTGATGATAGGCCTGATTCCTTTCATTCATGCCAGATTTACTTCCTATGTAACTCCATTGCCTTCAGCAGTTGATTTTAAATGAGTAGTAATGCAATAAATATAGCTAAGATTTTTTAAGTGCCATAGCAAATGAAGTGTGCGCAACATCAGTAGTTAGCACATTTTCATTGTTACCAGCCAAAACAGTGAGAACTCTACAGTCTCCAAAGGCCTCAATAAAGTACATCTGCACGAAGGAAAAAGCCTATACTGCTAGTATTAATTTTTCAAAATCAGGCAAGGAGAACTTGCCTATTTCATTGAAAACTGCAAGACCTTACTTACTGACAAAGTGTGTTTCCATTTCAACAAATATGGGTGCTGCTAATACAACTTATTTCCTGTAACTTCTTTCCATGGGGAGTGACTTAGAAGCACAGGGCAAGAAAAAATTCCTGGTGTTATTTCACAGTTTTCACAATACTGAGGCATTAACTTGAACACAAATAGTGAACCAGATAGGAGGATTCTTGCTAGGCTTTCATCAATGGTTTCCAGCAGCATTTGCTATTTACATAACACTAGTAAAATATGTTTAGATGCTCTGTCCAACTAAGTTTGTCACTGTGATCTCAGTGAAATCACAGTTTTTTTCCATCCAACACAATTTCCTAAAGGTTTTCTAATAAGTTTTAGTTACAGAAGTAAAGAGCTATAAAACTATTCATTACAAAGCACCAAGAGGCAAAATAAGAAACTAGAATTTAACTAACTTCTTCAATCAAAAATTTCAGAACCACCTTCTGAGTTTTAATGAAAGACTCCTCTTGAACCAGTGATAATGAGTATGGACTTGGGCTCTAAATGTTACCCATAACTAACTTATGGAAGTTTTTTAAGACATTACTGCCCTGATAGATAAGAGAAATATAGTGCATGTACTATACTTAGATTTTTAGAAGGCAGATGGAATTTATCTCTATACCAGAGATAAATTGCTTAGGTAAAGTCATGGAATAGCAAGAACAATGAAGCAATGGACAAAACACAGGTATAATAACAGAACACAAAAAGATACCTGAAAACATATGTTTTATTAAAGAAGAAAGGAATAAATACATAAAATAAGAATAAATTTGAAAAATAATCATGTAGATGTACCTGACTGGGTAGTGTGCATGGTTACAAAAGGGAAACCAAACACTGAATGAATCCTTACTCTGCTCCTCACAGTGCAGGAGGTGTATAGGCCTGCCTAGGATGGTCACGCAGATGGAATTTAGATCTGTTGTGCCTGTCATTAGTGGACTAAGGTAGCATTTATGATGAGATAAACAGTTATTTAAACAAAGACAAACAAGTTTCCTAAGCTGTCAGTGATTTTAATGTCAGGCAAGCAATGACTAACAGAGGGTGCTTCCACCTCCCCCTGTTCACCACAAAGCAATAATGATAGGCATCAATGTTCTTCCCAGAAGCAAGGAATGAGGAAGGAGTGGGTCTGAGGCATAGGAAAGCTACGCCGCCAAGCCACAGGGTAAGTAATGGGTCTGCAAGTAAAATGAAATGCAAAGTCTGCTTTGTTTTTGCGTCACAGAACACTGTACTGTGGATGAAAGACTCTATTACTCCCCTCCTCTAAATTTTACTTTGCAAAGCTCTCCCAATTGTTGTTTTTCTGGGGTTCACTTCTGTACTATGTGTGACAAGTATTTTCCTGTAAGACATAAGCAAACTCTTTAAGCCAAACATAAATACAAAAATGTAACGTATATTAGTAGCCAATGTGAATTAATATGGTATTACACTAATGCTCCAACAATAAGATATGTTGCACTAAAGTACCCTTGGTAACACAGTGTAACCAAACTGTTGTATATAGGACAATGATGGGAAAACAGCAAAGATCATCTGTGAGTTCAAGAAATAGGTATGTCTGTTTGTGGAAGAAAAAGTATTAAGGAAAAAAGACCACAGGGCAGATATGTTCGTCTGGATAAAAATTCAGGGTCATATGTCTTTATTAACTAGCTCTAGGTGGTTGAAGTTCCTAAAGTATGTAAATAAAAGCATTCTAGGAGTACTGTGAACAAATAAACAGGATAATTATTCTAAAAAATGGTACTCTCAAATCTTAATCCATTTTTTTATAAGTGCAAAAGTTATACTGATGTAACATTAGGAGTGAGATTTTAACTGAAAGATTTAAACCAAAGGTTTCTTCAGAAACCCTCACACTATCCCCATGAGTATATGCATAATAATAGTCTCTTTCATTATGTACAGAATTTTTGCATCAGTCACTGAATAATAATTATTGTCTACTGTAGCTTCACTCCAGCCTACCTGGAACATTGCAACAGAAAGTTAATTTCTGAATAGGCAGCTCCTCAAAAAGGCAGTGATCTACCAGATGCTAAGAGGATACACGGAAACATGAGGGAGGGTTTAAGTCAGTATATAGGAGAGAAACCAGATGTGTGAGAAACATTATACAGGCACTGTCAAAAAACAAGGAAAGAAATATCCTGAAGAGGCAGATGGGTGGACAAAGTGACAATAATATAAAACAACAAAATAAAAAACAAAATGCCTACAGAGAGGGAATAAAAGAAAAAAAGAACAAACCCCCCAAAATGTTCACAATACTTGAAGAGATAAAATAAGTAAAGATGAAAATATTTGAAAATAATGAGGCACTTGGGTTTTTCTAAGACGTGTGTATGCAAATCCAAGAAGCATAGCAAAGATAACTTCAATAATAATAATAATAATAATAATTGTGGCTCTGAATTCATCAGGGTCTTGAACAGGTTAATGACTGGTATATGACTGTATTTAGAGTTATATATGGCTGTAAAATGGAAGGTACAAATGCCTAGATCTTTTTAGGTACTGTTTGGAAATTTAATCTTAAAGTACACAGAAGTTTTAAGAAGACTTTTACAAATAAAATGGTGCAATCTTAATTAATTTATAGAATTTTTAAAAGGCATAAAATCATCCATGCACAAAGGTATACAGATTTTGTTGCTATAATACAGGCATTAATGTTACTTTTAACACTTAGTTCACATCACACAAAATCTTGTATAGACAAATTACAGTTGGCTTGCAGCTGTCACTATTTGACAGTAGCTGTATTCAGTTTTCAGTGGACCCTAAGGTTCCACACTCAACACAACGAATTTGCTAATTTATTTATAATTTAGGTATTTTCTCTCAAAAGTCTCAACAGAAGCTGGGAAGAAGAAAAGGATATCAGCCTACAGCAGGTTCATTGATATAACAGGCTTGATCTGTGTCTGATAAATGTTGATATCCAGGCAAAGGGAGTGTTTTTTAAGAGCTTTTTCTATGGTTATTTACATCTCATTTGAATGAATTAAAATAATTGACCAAGCACAGTGTACATTAGAATTCAATCTACTATATCTTTGGATGGCAATAACATCTTTGGGTAATATTAGAAAAGCAAGTTGGCTAAAGGAAACTTGCTTATTTAGAGTAGGATGGAAACCAGGGAATATTGCAGGATGAACACAAAGTAGACCACAACATGGAGAAAAAGGAAGAGCAAAAGAAATTGGTAGGTTGTTTTGTTTTCTTGCACAGTTCCTGTAACCATTTTAGCAGTGTGACTTTTGAGTTATGTTGTTCTAGAACAACAAGAAAGGGGAAACCAGTATTGTGTTATGATAAATTGGCTAATAAGAACAAGACATCAGCAAAATAAACAAGAAGACCTCAAAAAGATAGTGAAAGTAATTTATTGACAGCGTAGGTAGGCACTGCTAAAAATTTTAATGAATTCTGAGCCTCAGAGTTCACAAAGGGGGATTGGGAACAGATGCCAGAAACAGACATAAATTTAACAGCAGAAGTGGAAGGCATACTGAAGGAACTCAAGATCGTGCCAGAAGAGGTGACCTAGAAATTAGAACATTTAAAGACAGACAAAACTAAAGGACCAGAAGGTACACATTTGATGAAGTGTCCCAGAAGAGATAGGGAAACCTTTAGAAAGTTTATTTATAATCTCTTTGGAATTGAAAAGGGCAAAGTAGCACATATTTAAGAAGTGATCTAGCTAAAATCTAGAAAGCTTGACTTGTAAGATGAAAGGTGAACCAAATACTTTAAAAAGTAAAGACATCAATTAATTACATAGATTTTTTAAAGCTATGTAAGGCCACATATGTGAATTTCACTGTTACTCAGAACTGTATTTCTATCTTAAAACTGTATGAATGGTTATTTATCTACTAACACTTTAAAGTTCTGTATTTTTTCCATTATAAGCTTTGCTCCTTCTCCTCTGAAGAAGTACCACCAAAGTTTGTGATTTTGTCACTATGGCAGGACTGTGTTCCTGTAATTGAAGAAACAGGTAAACAAAGGAAGGCCACGAAGATGATCAAAAGGCCAGCTAACCTACCTTATGAGAAGAGACTGAAGTAGTTAGGTCATTTCTCCCTGGTAAAGAGAAGACTCAGAGTGACTTTTTCATGGTATTCTAGTACTTAACAAGCAATTACAGAGAGGATGGAGGTTCTCTCTTCACAAGGATGCACGTGGAGAAGACAAGGGGCAACAGGTGCAAGTTGCACCAGGAAAGGTTTCAAAGAAATTTTTTACAGTTAAAACAGTGAATGGAACAACCTCCCCAGGGACATGATGGAGGCCCCATCTCTGGAGGTTTTCAAGACGAAATTAATCTCACCTAGGCTCCCTTTCCCATGAAAGGTTGGATTGCATGATCTTTCAAGGTCCCTTCTAACCAGGACTGTAATTTGATTCTGTTCTATGATGAACTGGCTCATTTACCGTATCCTTCAGTGAGCTATGGAAACGTATATGTATTTGCCAATACTAAGAGAATGCTTACTAATACACATAGCCATATATTCCCAGTTTTGTGTGCTGGAGACTCTTTTGGCATTTCCCTGCTTCCAGCCACATGCTTTTTTATGGCTGAATCTGACACTGACAGGCATTTTTTCTGTAGTCCAGAATCATCTAACTTTGCCTTGTGCACCTGCAGAATGCTTGAAATGGCTGTGATTTCCAGTCTACAACTTTTGTTGCTGGACAGCTTTTCTTTAAAAACATAAATCTGACTTTTTATATGGTTCCATAAACCTCTGTAAATACCAGCTCACTGAAATTTTCACTTATCCCGGATTTTATCAAAGGAATTTCCTGTGATATAAGCCTCTAATCCAGATGTCTTATGAACTTAATTAAATTCAACAAAAAGAAATTATGACAACTACAGAATTGGTACATTTTGCTTAGTTTGCAAAGGGGGCTTTAAAGAAATGCAAATGGATTAAAATTGACCAAAGCTATAGAAAAATTCTCTCCTGAGTTCCTAGCAAAGTTTTTTCAGGGAACTTAAGAGAAGTTTGCTGCAGGCTTGGTGATATATGGTACTGGCAGTATGTTACTTTAATGTCCTAAGAATTGACATGTATATTATAAAGGGTAGTTATAAGTTCTAACAGTTGTGAATGAGGGAAGTATCAGGCAAGTATAAGGCCAAAGTATCACTATTAAGACAGATTTTATTCTCCTTATATAAAAGTAACCTGAAACACAGAATGTGCAGTAACGGGCTGAAATTTGATGACTGCACAAAACTGGAAAATAAGTCAAAATGAATGAGATGGACACTAAAATGGAGAGCAGTTGGAAAGGCTAAGATCAAGGACAGATATATGGTTATAAAATAATACAGGAAAATATAAGAGAAAGACACTGGAGATGAAAAGAAAGATTTTCGATTTTCAAACAGTGATACAGAAAAATCTAGCAGTAGTAGAATATATCACATAAACCTTTGACCCATTGCTTATAAGCAGTAAATTGTAAGAAAGTGAAACTAAGGCCACGTAAGAAGGCTTGGGAAATGTAATTGAGCAGGAATTATTTGACTGATGTAGAAATAGGACCAGGAAAACAGTTTTTTATTGGGCATAAACATCACAAATAAAGGGTTAAAAATATTAAATAAGGAAGTTCTGATAAGGACTAAATTCTGTCTTGGGAGAGATTTCATTGAAATAAATAGGCTTCTGCATATATCTCCATGAAAAAAAAGCTGATACAACCTGGGTAGATTTCACTTGGTTTTAGCTTGCATTCTTACTACTTTAATCAATACCTCAGGTAGTTTATCATATTATAGTGTTCAATTCAGCAAATGTAAATTCACTGAAGTTCACCTTTGTGGAAAAAAATACTTTCCCCAATGCCCAGAAGAAACAGGTATTTTTTGATAAATGTCTGCATCTAACCCCATGCCTAATCTGCTTAAGTTATTATTGTACTTTTGCTGTAGGTGACCCTGAAAGAACAAGGTCCAAAGGTATGCTCAGTTTAGGGACAGCCACACCCAGGACTAGGTTGTCCAAGATCTGAGCATTTTGCCTTCAATTTGAGCAGCAGAGCTGAGATATCTCAGAAGCAGACAGGAAATTTGTGTCCCTGAAGGTAATATTTGTTTCTCAGTGGCTGGTTCTTCCTCTGAGAGTTTCTGGCCAACTTTCTTCTGTAATGGTCCTGAGGCCACAGACCCCCAGAATGGCTCATCTTTCCATTCCCTAGTCATCTATGCAGCTTCCTCTGAAGTCCTTTCCTACTGAATATGTCTAGTTTATTACCCCAACAGTGAATGTGAGCTTTATGCTTCTGGTTTACTTCACTGAGACTGTTTGTGAACTGATGGGAATATCTGGTGTATGCTGCCCTGTACTTTCCCAGTGTGAACCCCTATCCTATACACACTGCCCTGGACGAGACTGTGATTGGTTGTTACTGGTTCATCTGCCCATCTTCAGATATCTCATGTTGTCATGTACACATGGAAGAAATGCAGAATATAAACAAGATAAAAATCCTGGATTGGCTCCAAACCAACCCCACTTAACTGCATGTCTCTCACATGAGCATGTAATTTACCAGCAGGTAGTTCAGTGAACAGACAAAGAAAACACTGAACACTTGTCAATATTGTTAATGTTTTACCTATAATTAATAAGTGTGGTTAACAGGTTTTTGTGAAATAACAAAGTGGACAAGATAGAGAAGAAGCAGTGGATATTTTTTTTTTTTTGAGAGATCCACTTTTTATAGTAATTGGGATATAAACACCTAAAATCAGGATTTTATACTAAAAGGGCAAGCTAACCTTACTAATGGTGATTACTCACTGTATAATAGAAAAGGAAATAAAAGCTTTTTTATAAAATGTATCAAATCCTAAGAGTGCTGTTAAACTCATTAAAGAAAAAATGAAGTTAGAGAAACTGGTCTTATTTTTTTTTACTCCCAGTAGAGTTCATTTCTACTTCAACAACTAAGCCAAGGTCACATTTAACTCACTTCAATTTCACCCAGTGCACAAGCTAATGTCAATAGTACAGCTGCCATGCAGAGCTAAAGACTGATGGTTAGACAAAGCCATTTACACAAGGCTGGGTCTTTCATCTTCTCTCAGCTAGTGACATAAGAAAGCACTGAGGTTATTCTCAACTAGAGACTAAAACTGGCATATTAGAAAAAATGTTATTCTCCTTAGCTGTCACACAAAGGATCTGAAGAAATGTAGAAATGTTTTTTTCCTTGGTCATCTAGGGAGATCACAAAGTGACTCTAATAGCCTTCACTCTGAAAATTTCACATGGTTTAAGTGATTGCCAAGTCTGATATTTTCCATTTACACTTCATTGCCATCAGAAAAAGAAAAAAATCAATATACCTACCTACTCAAGTGTGTCACAGGATGAGCTTATAAAAGAAGACATCAGTCTTTTTAGGGCATGAAAAATATACTTATTCAAATATATCTTATTTAAAATGACATAAATTGCAGTGGTTAGTCAAGATTCGATTTCCTCTAAAATATAAGACTTAAAATATTCCCTGACTTGCCAAGGAATAGGAATCCTTCAAACTGTTGATATGTACAAATGTACTCGATTTCTCTTGTAAGTTATACCAGCCACTGTGTACCAATATTACTGACTATCTTTAGGTATTTTAAAAGGGAGGTGAGGTCTAACATGTTATATTTCTCTGAGATGGTACAAATAACTGGAACCTTGTCAAACTTGGGAGTAATACTTCCTTTTTCTTTTATTTCAGTTTTACTATGTATATGAACTTGAATTGCCTTAACTTATTGGCCCTAATATGATTCCACAAGATGTCACACAGCTCTAACAATCTCAAACACCCTAAGTAGAGCTGTCTTCCCTTCATATGCTATAGTTCTTACATATCTTATCTGTCCTATTAAAGGTTTCTAGCAATTCCTATGCAACAACATGCAATGTCCTTGTTTTAGATTAATAAAATATCATACATACCATGGAATTGTCTTTTCAAAGATTTGACTGCTTGGCCATTGTCAAGAATATTTGACAAGTGAGAGCCAAATTTGTCCCTGACTGCTCTGCTCTCAATGGAAGCTGACAGGTCATCATTTACCTTATGATGCCGTTTCAACCCCATTATCTTTTCTACCTTGTTTTAGCACCTCTCTCTGGCAAAGGGAGTGAGTTGTTGAAGAACTGAGGTATTTCAGGCTACCTGCCAGCAAGAGCTAAATAATAATGGAATTTGTTTGCTTACAAATTGAGCAATTGAATTTAGACATTGAGCAGGTCACCTCTGTGGTTTTTCCCATCCCCAGCTGGTCAATCATCTAAAAAGGCAGAATCACTAGGGTCAATCCTGAAACTCTTTCCTCCATGTGGTAGCACAACATACCAACCATACAGCTACTAGGCCATCCCCCACAGTTACAAGTATTTCAAGGTCAATTTATCAATTTAACAGCTTCATCTTCTTAATCACTAAACTTCTGTCTCTTTGAGCTTGTGCTGAAAGACTGTGGCTGCTAATTAAAATGGAGCTTTACTAGCAAGTACACAAATTAGATCCTGTCAGTAAGTTTATTCTAACTATTGGTCATTTCTAAATGCCTTTTTAATCCCCTAATTTTTACATTAAAATTCAAAAGCCTAACAATCTTAATCACCCCTACATCAAATTCATCATTAAGAACAGGAAGCCAGATGGTATAATTTTGATTTACCGGACTTCAGCGTGAATTAATGTACTGAGTGCCGATAATGAATACATCAAACCTGATATTGCAGAAACCTATGAATCTGGCATGTTAAATTAATAACACACTTTGCACAATGAAAGCATGTAAGCTCATATAAAACCAAGGAGTAATGGTCCCTTTTATTTTAAATGGTCTTTATTAGCCTGCAGTTTTGACTCTTAAAAAAAAAAAAGGATGAACATTGTGAGGAAGAAAGTTCTGTCTTCTCCTTATCTGTTCTTTTTCATGCCTTTTCTGTAGGCATAAAGTGAAATGAAAATGAAAATCCACCTGATTACAAACTTTATAGTTGTGAAAGATATATTGGTGGGGAAAGGGCCCTAGTGAATTGACTGAATCCATTCAATTTATGTTGAAATTACAGTTAAAAGTTTGACTGGCATGCTGAAATTCACTTATACCAAACTGTCGTAGTACAATGTTGTTTACTACATGGAATATGTAATGAATTATGCAGATTATGCCAAGACTTTTCTTTTATCCTTTTCTTTCTACTGTTTATTGCTTCTTGTTCCAATATACCTATGCACTGTATGGTAAATATGAAGCTGAGTAACATGTGTTAGAACAGAGGGTAAGGAACTGGTTTTACTGAAAAACAGAGCAATCACACATGCAGAAATTGCTGCTATTAAAACAAGTATCAGGTAGGGAAGGTCCATGCTTACCATATATTCTGATTATCTAGCTATTATATAGCATGGAGATAGCATAGAGATAAGCAGTTTTGAAAGGAAATTGATGGGTAGTAATTTGAAATACTACAGAACATTTGAACCAGGAAGTAGCTTGTGTTCTAGCAGTAAGAGGTTACATGGGGCTGAAATTACTTAAATAACTTCTGAACATATAATTTTACATTTACTTACTGTAAATTAAAAATATGGCAGTCATTACATATTCTGAATGCAACGACCCAACTTAATTCCTGTTCAGACTGAAGACAAAATTGTCTTCAATGCTAATGACAGCAGGATTGGGCTCAAATACTTAACTGGAGGATCTGCAGCTTCCTTTTCAGATGTGTAACAGCAAATAAAAGTAGATTCTCCAATATGAATTCTAGCTCTGAAGCATGTCTGAGCTCTATAGCTCCTAAATAAAATACAGTTTGGAATGGTTTTATATTTATATTTTATTTTTTGAATGGTTTTATATTGAACAACTGAAAATATAAGGTGTAGGCCTATAGATCATAAACCAGAAAGGCAGGATAAGAGTGGTCTCTGTTTTGGAAACCACAGACTGTTTGCTGCAAAAGCATTTAGAGAGTTAGAAGATCCCTAGTCCAGGCCTGAACAGGATAAAGCTGACTGAAGAGCTTAACATGAGCATAAACATTTCCCTGACTTTATTTTCTCTCACAGTCTCCGCACAATAAGTGGATGCTTCCACAGTCTCAGTGTAGCTGTAGGAAATATATTCAATATAGTGAAGGTAGAATAATGCCTGAGAAAATGTTGCAAACCAGACTTAGATGCTACTTTCTAGCTAGCTTACCACTGTGGCACACTATCTGTAATGCTTAGAGATAAACTGCTGAGATTGATTACTATACAAAGCAAGGGATGCATTATGGATTTATACAGAGAGGATATAAAAAACCCTCTTATGGCTCTTCGTTATACATTTTAGTGTTTTTACCTTTCAAAGAAGTAGTACTTTACTGATATCTGGGGAAGGAGGAGGAAGATAGCTGTTCCCAAAAAAGAAATATACACTGCAAACCATTCTAGCAACTTGAATAGAGCAAATCAGTTGTTCCTGGATGGAAATGTTTCTCACTCTTAAATCTCTAGCTAAAGCTCATTTGACAAACCTATTATAAAATGAATAAATGTAGCTCTTTGTGATTTGTCCATTGTCAACATGCTAACACACTTTATTTGAAGGTAGATTGATGAAGGGTGGCTGAAGGAGTTTACCCTCCCGAGTTAAAGAATAGAAAACCCTTTTTTCTTAGCATTTTTCTTTTTTTCTTAGAAGTTCACAAGAGTAGATATACAATTATCCTCGACTTGCTGATGCAAAGGAACAGAGCATTTAGTTTCTTGTCACTGTCTCTGAAATTCCTAAAGGTACAATTAGCATTTCATTTGACATAATGTTGAAAGGTTCATAGATTGATCTTCCCTAAAATGCAGCAAGAATTTTTTGAAATGCAAATTTTGACATTTATTAACTTTTATTCCAGATCTGTTTATAGACTGTAAAACTGTGCATACATTTAACTCAAAGAAGCTAAAAGGACAATGTTTAGGTGGATACTCTGTGTTATAATAAAAGTCTATTTTATTGTTTCAACAATGAAATTTTTATTATCAGAGATTTATGATATCAGCACAGCAGTTTTTACTGCATGATTCACAGTGTTTTTATAGATGTATATTCAACAAAACAAGGAGAGAAATTGTACTGCAGTGCTCTCTCTCAGGAGTGCATTTCCCCATTGAAATAATGTCAGCAGTTTTCCACCTTCAAAGCCCTGTGTTTTCAAATCAATTAACAATTCTAATTGTGCTGGAACAGTTGTTCACTTAGCTTGGCAAATGGGACAGGAAACATTATTTCCTTTCTTTGCCTAAAATGAAGACTTTAATCTTCTGAACCATATTTAACATATAAAAAACCACACAACTGAAAAGTTAGGCAGTTTGGAAACTCATTCAATTGTAAATATTGTTTTCCTTGGTGTTAAGGCCTTGGTAGAATAATGGAGCAAGAGCAGTACAGTTTCTCCTCTGGGTGCCAGCAAGCCATCTTAGGTTTCATTCTGAATATTTCAGGTGAGATTTCTATCTATTTGGACAGCTGTAAGAGTTACTGCTTTTGCAAGATGGTAAACCAAACACTGATTCTGACCAAACTAGTGATACTACAATGCAGATCTTTATCACATTACACAGGGCTGACATAAGGTAGGTAATACAACATGCCAGAGCCAAGACTTGAAGGCCAAATTTGCATTCTATTTGTTTATATACATATATATTGTATGGTTGGATAGGGGCATAGTGAAAGGTATAATTATGGTGACTTTATTCAGAGACTAGCATCCAACAGTTAAAATAAATATGCCTTTTTCTTCTGCAAAGCCCAAAGTGATTTACCAGATGGGCAAAATAATTTTTCCCCATTTGAAAGATAGAATAATCTCATGGTATAATATAGGATGACACACAAGCCCTTTTCAGGATTAAATGACTCAAGGATCTTGCAGCTGAACATCATCCAAAGGGTTCTATAGTTTTTTAAAAAATAGGATCATCTAGCAAAAAAACAAAAAAAAATACAAATACAAAATTTTTGTATCTTTTCATAACACACTTGCATTACTCAGAAAGTCACAGAACCAGTATTATTTGTGTATACTGTTCATGTCAAGAGAAGTACTCAGTGCAGATTATCTGCATGAAGAATCTGATGAGCACTAAAACATGTATTCACCTCAGTCCTAACCCTGTGTAGGAACTTGCCAAGAATATAGTCATACTTTGTGCATGAAACTCCTGTGTGGTTAGAACTTCATTTTTGCCACGACTGTAGCTATGTCTTAGTGCAATCTAAGCAGTCTTCACATGAATAATATTGTTGTGGATTACAAGAAAGAGCTAGAACAAAGTTTTGATTTTCATGGTTGTTGTTAGTTTGTTTTCTTTCACTGATTTCTGTGGAGTCATTTAAATTTATTCACTTTTTATTTATTTGTTTGTGTTGTGGTGCATTCAGACAGGAAGTCAAAGTAAAAATGGCAGCAACCTTTAGGATTAATTAGGAATTCAGGATTTGGAGTTGAACTCACTTGAGTATGCATAGATTACATAGTTTTTTCCCATCTCTCCTTCTGTTTAACACTGTTGCAATTATCGTGCACCCTCATGACTAAAATTAATTGTGCACTGCTGAGAAGGACAATACTTTCTTATTGCACAATTTTAATTATTCACTGGTGAATAAACCATCTCATTTATCGCACCTGCTAGAGGAATGGCATCATACAAAAACATTGGTTCAGGTATCATTGTCAGGTTTCTGAATCAGAGCCTGAAACTGGACCCAAAACAGAGTGGAAGCTAGATGAAACCCATCAGAAACTGTGGTCCCCTGGGGTGGGGAAGGAAAGGCTGTGAGAAACAGGTGAATAATGGTCAGTACATACCTGCCACTCTTGAAATGATAATAGTATTTGGCATGGATTTAGGTCTTTTTGTCTGCCTTATCACCATATACCTCCCTACAGAGCTTGGTATCAATTCCCTGTTTTGTAAATGATGAATTAAGCCAGACATTATTCAGGGTACTTAGTCACTGTGACTACAGCATCTAAATTCAAGAAAGCCTGCCTGCCATATAAGGCTGCCAAATCTTCACTTTTTCTGTCCTCTCAGTGGTGATGAGTAGTCATAACACCTAAACTAGGTAATGATAGGAGACAATATTAATGCAATTTTGTCTAAGATGATAGCAGACATTCAGTAAAACTCAGATTCATGTGTGCCACTGCAGATGCATAGACATGTTGCATCCTGGGTGACTATGCTTTCAAAGTAATACTAGTCCTAAGAATAAACTTAGGCACCTAAGTGCCTAAACTGAGACTTAGGATGAAATAAGATCAAATCAGTACTCTTGTAAATATTTGTTGCTCACAGGACACGTTGATTTATTTCCAAGAACAGCAGGAGGCACACTATGATGCTCTAGTTCCTGCCTAACATTCCTTTTCATTGCAGAAATTGAGCTTTTCTCTCTTTAAACTTCCTTGCGACTCCACTGATTTTTTTCCAGGACTAGCAAGTTTCCAACAAAATAAAAGGCAAATCTTGCTTTTCCTGAAAAAGAATGTTTTATTCTCCCCCCTGGCTTGAGCATCCATACAGGAAGTCCCGTTTCCTTCACATCCTCCTGGGAGAAGATTCTAGTCACTAGTATAATTTGCTAACACCTCTGCTCAGTGTGATAGTTTAGGGCACCTGTTTCTGGGAGAGCTCTGCATTTTTTGTTCCTGCTTGTAGTCACATTGCTGAGTTTTGCATTCAACAACCATTTGCTTATATGCCAAAATGCCAGACATTTTGTAGGACAGAAACCAGAATAACTAAAGAGCCCTACTTACCAGGCTAGAAAACCATACTCTCAGCTTGATTTTCTCTTCTGGCCCAACAAATCTGAAATCCACCTTGTCGCAGAAAGGCATATCTTATAACCAGGTTAAAACATGGACAAGGTTTCCAATTATTTTTAGCTTTCAAGACTGAGCTTTTACAGAAGAAATGTAAAAACGTTTGTGTCCCAGAAGCTTACCTTTTTTCCCATTTTCAGTCAGCTGGTGTAATACATTATCCCTTTTTTACAAACCTTGGTGGGGTTTTTTTCTTCCATAATTTCTTAGGAGGGATGAACAAGGCTCCTTGCCCAGAGTAGATCTGTTCTCCTAAATAAAAGATAACACCAGAGGAGGCTTCACCACAGAAATCTAGCTGTCCACACTGCTTAGCTTTTAGTTCCTATCCTACTTATTCTTCCTGCAGAGTAAACCTGCTCTAAAGGAGACTATTCCTGAGGAGTATAAAATCTGCCAGCCAGAGCCTTGTGGCCTCAAAGCCAGAGGCTGGTCCTTGGACCTTTTTTGTTTACTGGTATAAATACTCTGAAACTGGCTGCAGTGCACTACTGCAAGAAATAGTTTTGAGGAGTGTGCTATGTTGACAGTAACACAGAAGTATCTTTTTCTTTTAATAAGAAAGAAAGAAAGACATTATTGAAGTATTAAAAAAAAAAAAAACCAAAAAAAAAAAAAAAAAAAAAGAAAAGGAAAAAGTACACAACATGTACCTCACAAAAAAAAAAAAAAAAAAAAAGAAAAGGAAAAAGTACACAACATGTACCTCACAAAAAAAAAAAAAAAAAAAAACCCAAAAAAAAACAAAAAAAAAAAAAACAAAAACAAACCCAAACAAAAACAAAACAAAAAACCACAATACCAAAATATGAAGGAAATTTTCTTCAGAAATCAGTCTTGCACTGTAGATACTAGGTGGCAAAGTGATTTTGTGCCTTTCCAATGTCTCCAGTGAGACACTCGAACTTCAGGAAGGCATGGGGCTCCAGCTAACTTCAGTCACTGCTGTTTCTCACTTAACCATCTTTAGCTCTTCTGGGTGTCTCGTTTTGAGAGAGGAAAGGATCTCATGTACTTAATATCATGTCGCAAATTCTGTTCTGAAGGTACTGCTAAAAGTTAAGAAATGTGGTATCTTCCTCTGTCCTTTACCAAGCCTAGCACTGCCACAGTTTGATCTTGAACAGACTTCCTTGACCTGGAAGCCAAAGCTTGTACAAAACCTGCCTCTCATTTACACCTGTGGAGAATGAGCTATTCACTTCTGATATGCAGCAAGGCTTATTCACCCTATGGTCAATTCTCAAATGTCTGTGAGCAGATTGCTGGGGTTATGGATTATACATGTCAAAAACAAAAAAAAGAGGAACTGCTTTTCTGACCTCTTTCCATGCTTATAGTCTCATTCTTAAAAGGTAAATATACTAACCAGAAAGTATGAATGTTTGCTGTATGCCTATTCTGGTTTATCTGTGCTTAATTTTATTTGGTTATCCTGCTCCCTCCTTTCTCACTCTTCTTGGAGAACTGACAATAATTATGCTTGAAATCTGCTGCTATAGAGTTACACGGGGTTTTGTATCTAAAGTACCATGAACACTTGCAGCACTGTAGAAACAGTCATAGTGATTTGGGATGGCTTACTCTTGACCACTCTTACCCCCTCCAGTGTGTAACTCATTCCTGCTATTCCCTTTTCCTGTTCTTTGTACCTGTAAGAAACTGATTTATTTGATAGGAGGTTTGACTGATGTTGTCTTAGCTAGATAACTGAGATTTTCAAATTTTGTTTCAGTGTTTTTAGTGCTTTCTACTGTGGTAATTGCATAACACAAATATTAGAGGAGCCTGAGACAAGATTAAATAAATAAAATTAAATGTGGTGTGAAATTCTATCCTTCTTTGTTTTTCTTCATATATTTTGGTTTATTTAATGATTAGCTTGCATTTTTCAGCTGTTTTTTGTTAGGTATTCAGCATAATAAAAATTTGAGGATTACTATCCTGAATGGTTTTTATTTTTATACAAAGTATTATATGACACTCATTCCAACTAAGTTGATTATTTTGCCTGTCATTTATTTATTATAGTTCAGTGTAACTGAGATACACTTCATAATAATAGGATGATAACATGCTTATTGATCTTATTTGAATCCTTCAGTTTTCTCTCAAATTATGGAATTAGAAAAATGATTGGTTTCTGCCTTTTTTTTTACCAGTGTTTATTGCCAAGAAGTCCTATCTAATGAAAATAGTTCACCTTTTTTATGGAACTTTGGGCATTTAATAGAAATTCAACTGCATTTCTGGACCGCATACACAAATGCATAAGTATATTTAATATTCTGGTAAAAAAAGATTGACTGTTCAGGGAAGTGATGCATCAGACCTAATATAACCTGCCTGCCTTTTGTAAGACTTACTCTCTCAGAGTAGCTACAATGGTTGCTTAGATAACAACTACATTAATTAGTATATTAGAACCAAAAAAGGTATATCTGTGATTAGGTATATAGCAAATGCTCTTAATCCAGTTGAAGATAATACATATTTCTGTTAAATAGAATAGAATCATGGCATGTTTCTGACACCTGTGAAAACTTTTCTAATTAATTTGTCTATTTTGCCAACTTATTAAAAGTAGTAGTTTTCATGACTTAATATTCACACTGCACATGCTACAGGGCAACAGTGCAACAAAAATCACGTCTTATTAAAACATATAAACATACTTTCAGTGTCATATCTAGGAATAGAGACTTGAAATTCCAGGCCCAAGGTTTGATACAATGCACCCTGTATGAAACAGTAACCATTACACATTTGAAATGAATGGACATAATTTTCCTTTAAAAGGTACTCTGAATACCATCATAAAGCATGGTCATTTCACCTACGTTAGTGGTTTGAAAAGCTGTGGTAAAGTATTAAGGCAAACATATGTCTGTTGTTGCCCCAAGAGAAGTTCTTGAAGGCAATGAGGCTGGTTTTGATACTGTGACATTTTCAGCAAAGGAACTTGTGCTCAACAGCTCTACTCTGAGTTCATCAGCATGTTCCAACATCTTTCCTTTCCCCATGATCCTTTTCTCAGGCTTTTGCAAAGGCTTTTGCCTAGACTTAATTTTGTATGCATCCATAAACTCAGTGTTTATGTGAAATATTGGTATCAGTGAGGGGATTTTTTAGTTGACTTGCTTTGCCGATTATTAATTCTGCTATTTAACAAGTGTGTTTGGATGTGTGTAGGGAATTTGGTCAGTAGCCTGTGCTAAAAATATCAAATGTCCACTAATCTTTTTGTTTTGTTTTTTTTTTTTTTTT